>RJWJ010012117.1:0-42704 GCA_004363605.1 Indri indri
GACAAAGTTTACTTCCAGGCCTCTTCGATCTGACCTGGCTCTGTGACTACGTCAACCAATAGAATGTGGCAGATCTGATGCTCTTGACACTTTTGAATCAGGCCTAAAGAGGACTGGCAGCTTCTGACGCTTCCCTCTTGGAGTGCACTTTCTTGGAACCCAACTGTCGGTTTATTAAGTCCAAGCAGCCACATAGAGATGCCCACATGAAAGAGAACTGAGGCCCGTAGCCTATAGCCCCAGCTGAGCTCCCAGCCAGCATCCAACACCAACGTCCAGCCATGAATGCGAGGCCATACTGACCTTCTGGCTTTCCTACGACCACAGATGACATCACTTAAACAGAAGAACCATTCAGTTAAAGAATCATGAGAAAAAATAAACTGCTATAGTTTTAAACTACTATAAGCTTTGGGTGGATTGTTATAGACAACACAAATTGCTGTTAAATAAAATAAGAACTGAAAATAATCCAGGTTACTCTTGGTTTCTGAAGGAGCAATTTCAGGAGAATGATAGAGCAGAAGTCAGTCTGTGCACTAAACACTAAATGAAAAGTTAAGAACAAGGGTAGACTGTGGATGCTTTTATGCTGCAAGTTCATATATTGAACATGGTCTAATTCATAGCTACAAACGCAACTCTGTTAAGTTGATATTAAATACAAAGACATTTATAATGTGATTTAAGATAACTACACATATTTTATCTATTTCCTAACAAATGAAAAAGAATACTAGCCAAAACTATTAACTTATACATGAAAATACCAAAAAGCATTAATAGTCATGTAAAAAGAAAGATCCATTCTTCCCCAAAGCACTGATTTTCCCACATATTTTAATAAATTAAATGGACCATATTTTATAGTTCTACATTATCTATAAACCATAAAGTTATATAGTTACCATACTTTTTCTCTATGTAGTATTTTTGTGTTAGAGCAGATTCATAAAACAAGAAGTATTTTTTTTCAAGGAAAGCATGAAAAAAACATTTTTTACAAGTAGAATGAAATCAAGCTTTTTTCCCTAGTGTGCGTAAAAGATAAGCATTTTTGTCAATAGCTGAAGAAAAGCCAAGTTATGTTGTTGGATGATGCTCTAAGCAGTTGTATTTTAGTTTTGTTTTAGCTCTCAAAATGGTCAAGCTAAACTGCCAAAAAGTACAATGTGCATGCGTGTTTATTATTATATTGATGATTATAAATGACATTTTTTAAAATTTAAATTAAAAATTAAATTTTAATTCTTGGCTAAATTCATTATTTTAACAACTTGCTATAAAATTACTTAACCAAAGCATATCATTCTTTATTAAGCAGAATACGTTAAATATAATTTAACCTTCTTTTGCTAACTCACAATCTCCATTAAAAATACAATCTCTGGCCAGGTGCAGTGGCTCACACCTATAATCCCAGCACTTTGGGAAGCCAAGGTGGGAGGATCACTTGAGGCCAGGAGTTGAAGACCAGTGTGGGCAACATAGTGAGACTCCATCTCTAAAAAAAAAAAAAGTTTAGCTGGGAATGGTGGTGCACACCTGTAGTCCCAGCTACTTGGGAGGCTGAGACAGATGGATCCCTTGAGCCCAGGAGTTTGAGGTTGCAGTGAGCTATGATGATGCCACTGCACTCTAGGTGACAGAGAGAGATCCTATCTCAAAAAAATAAATAAATAAAAGATAAAAATACAAGTTCTGTACCATGTTGTAGATGCTGGTATAGATAGTTGCTGATCAAGGACCGAATAGATTATAATAATAAGGAAAGAAGGCCATGCTAAATGAGGACAGATTGAAATTAAACACAAAAAAATTACCATTTTCATAAACTAATTAATCATGATTAAACCATGATATCATATGCACATTCTATAACAATATTACACTTCAAAATTATCATACTGTACCGCTTCAAAGCAATATTAGCCTCTCCTCCATGACTTGAATCATTACCAGCATCATGAACTGCTTCATAGTGTTTGAAAAGTTCATCAGCAGATCCAAGAGATTTCATACATTGGGGACATATGAAGCCCTATAGAAAGAAGCAGAACAAAAGTTTCAAAATAGCATTTAATATTGCAAAATCACAATTTGCGTATTATGAAATATGGTCAAATGTCTTATTCTTACCAATGGTGCCATTAAGTAAATTGTAATTTATGGCGTTAATCCCAAATTCTAGTATCAAGCAAAGGTACTTCACTGTCTATTCTGGTTGAAGTTTACAAAATACAAAGAAAACCCCTGCAACCATGTTTTAGGTTGAATAAATTAATGGCTAGAATACCAAATTCTAATTTGAGAAGTTCTAATCTAGAAGACTAGTTAAAAAGATTTGCCATCATATTCTTCTTCTCTCCAGATATCCCCATTTGTAAAATAATACCTGTTTCAATCTACTTCATAGAAATGCTAACAAAAAAAAAATTAAGAAGATGAAGCACTCTGATCACTGAGGGGAAAAAAGTAATACAGTAAATCATTCATAATTGCCACAGAGTTCAGATATCTACAGTGGTAGAGAAGTATTCTAGTCAGTAAATTTCCTTGCTAACCTAAGGTTAACACAGTAAAAGTCTAAAATTAATGTACAGTCCCATAAAATATAAAAACATAATCCCAGAATTATTATACAGTTAAGACTATCAACTAGAGTGCTATGTTAAATATGCTGATATAGATCCATGTTTTATAAATTTGCAGTTGTATCATTAATGAGTCATGAAATCTATCTATTGGGCTGGAACTTTTTTTTAATAATACGCTGCTAAGGATAAATAATGTTTTACTAACTTTTGTTTTGGGTGATGACAAAAAAAGTATATTTCCTAAGTGGTTGCCATCAAAAATATTTGAGAAGCACTGGTATAGATAGATAGTTGTTAGATGTGGGATGGAATGTGTAATAATAATAATGACTATTTTTTTCTTGAGTCCATACTATATGCCAGGCACTTTTCCTACATAATCTCATTTAAATCTTACAACTCTTTATTAGTAAGTATTATCATCACAATTTTTTAGAAGAAGAAATTAAACCACAGAAAAGTTAAAGGACTATTCTAAGGTCATAAACCTAACTAAACCAGGATATGCACAGATCTGTTGGACAAATCCCATGTTCTTTCCACTATCTCTTGATAGTATACCATTGAACTCATTGACTTACCCTTATAAGTGACTTCCTTAAAATAAACTCTTTTATATGTTAACTTTTTAGAGAATTTATTCAATAAATATTAGTTGATTCTAATTTCAAGTGTTGTAATAGTTCTGTGGAAGATATAAATGGTAAAACGAAGCCTCAGCCATCAAAGAACTGAGAAGGCAGAATATATACGTGTGAAAAAAATATATATATATATGAAAAAATACCTTAGTTCATGAAACTGAATTAATGATTAACCAGATGACATTAAAGCTTACGTTGTAGCACCTGAGTGCAAAGCGAATTAGCAAATCAAAGGCTAACATGGCTTTCTCTCCAATTGTCTGTTGGTCCTACAGAAAATTATTTACTCAATTTCTTATCCTTCAAACTGTCAGTAGTATTCAAAATATTACATATTTTTTCAGCATCATCAACCCAATATACAACAGAAATCTCTCTCAACTTTGAATTACTCTTTAAATCATTTACATTCAAAATTTTTTATGGATAAGTAGTAGTTCCTCACACTTACATACACACACTCAGACATATACACCCCACCCCAAGGGTTTTAAGGAGGCCTTACTCCACAAATTTACTTTTTAAAAATATTACCAGATGTCAGTTCTGAAAACAGTATCAGCCGGTCTTTTACCCTAATCCACAAGAATATCCTCATGCAATCTATTCTACAGGAGTATTTAATAAAGAATATTTAATTTCATTCATTAAATGAAAAACAAAACAGTGATTAGCAAAAATGTGATAAAGTTATTACAGATACAATTCTGTTAACTCAAGGCGGCAAGAAATAAGCTTGTTTTGCTTTTATCAAGTACATTATAATTCTAAAATGTCCCTCTATTACAGATACAAAAATAGAATGGAATGTGTGTGAGGGTGGTGTGCGTCAGTGTATTTTCACACTGTGAGCAACAAGTAAATACATGATGACTTTGAAGTTTCTATGGAAAGTAAGTTTTGTTTTATGGGAACATACAGCTTTTATATATAAGAATGATCATCCTCTCTTTATTATATAAAAACCAAAACACAATTCCCTTTAAAAATCACTCTTCTCCAAGGCTCTATCAATGACCTCCCCCTCTTCTGACTCAACATTCTCCTTGGTATCTAATGATGCAAATAGTTTCAGCGATCACTTACATGCCAATGACTCCCAAATCCATATGACTAGCCAAGAACCCTCTACAGAATTCTTCCGGATCTTTATAACCAACAACATCTGTCTCTACCTGCATCCCATATGCATTTAAAATACAAAAAGTGCAAGACTCAATGCATTTCCCAAACCTCTTTTTCTCACCAATATCCATCCTTCACCTAAACTAGAAACCTAAATATTATGCTAAACTATTCTCCCTCAGTCTCATTTCTGACAAAACACTAAGCCTAAACATTTCTCCTGTCCATCTTCTCATGTCCATCCTCACAGCAGCTGTCCATGTTCAGGCACTTAGTATCTCTTGTCCAGACTACTGCAATAACGTATCTATTCTTCCTTCTCCCTAATTAATCTTCCACACAGCTGCCAGAGGAATCTTTCTAAAATAGATTCTTCAATATTCTTCGCTAACCTTTATCATCAATAAGGCACACAAGGTCCTACATGACCATTCCCTTAGTGACCTACGTAGTCTGATCTCCAAACAACTCTCACTCTACACAACATGCTTCAACGATACTAAAGTACCTATGTTTCCCTGAGCACGCCATGGTATCTCAAATTTCTGTGCCTTTGCATATACTGCTTTTTTCCTCCAACTGCACCCCCATTAGCTTGCCAAGTTCCTACACTGACTATAATACACAACACATTGCATCTTTTCATCTATATTCTCTTAATGGCTAAAGTAGTACTTTGAACATACTATATTTTTCTACATTGTATATTTATTTACTGAAATAGGAATAAACCCAGCAGTGCAGAACTTGGCAAGAAACAGAAGATCTTTAACAGCTTACAGATTAGAAAAGCTTCCAAGGGGACAAAAAGAGCTATGCCATGAGTTCTCTTAACATGTTAAAAACTAAAAATAAATAAAACCTCTGCTCCTTCATTGGATGCTGATGCGAACAATGCATATCTTCATTTATCATTTATGCATATTATGTAGCAGAAACAAGACTCACTGATTATTGGGGAAACTGACATGTAGACACATATTACCATACAATGCTATAATACCAGTATATATAAAGGACTATGGGAACACAGGAGAAGTATCTGGCAGCAGTTAATCAATTACTAAAAATTACATACACACACATGTACATATTATGTATGTATCTCATACCCATCTCACTGCAGCTGCAATCATGTATGTGTGTATATATATACAAAAACATGTATGTATAAATATGTGTATAGATGAGACATTGGAATTAGGTACTAAAGAATGAATAGGAGATTGCCTGGCAGAGACAAATGACAGGCATTCTAAGCAAATAGAGGAGCATGAACAGAGGTGTGGGAAGCACTATTCAAACAGTCATGCTACATTTGGGAAACAGGGGGCTTCCAGGTGTGTTCTGATCACAGAGCCAGAATAAAGGGTAGGGGCACAAGAGGTGAATGAATGCGATGATCCCCTATGAAACTCCTGAAACAAGCAAAGACAGTAGTATTGAGGATGTGGCTTTGGAAATCAGAATACAGTGATGCCTTTAGGCTCCAGAGATACTTGGTGCTCAGCATTGTCTTCTAAACGAATGAATGCTCCCAGCCTACATATTAATCTAGCTGGCGTAAGAACCACGATGTTTCATAATGGCTCTACATTATGCTTAATTTGGCATTCTTAGAGCTTCTGCCCAGTAAGTGTTGTACAATACTAGTAGACATGCCTTTAGAGCAACAGAACATGAACCCCTATAATATTTAGCCCGCCTTTTCTCTTTCGCATCTCAACTTCTGCTGGTCACTAGAAAGTAAATTATAAAGCGTTCCTCAGAGTCTCCATCCCTATTATACTATTCAGCCTTCACAACTTTGGCTTTTGGACTATTGTCTCTATTTCCAGGTTTTAGCTCTAGATACCTTAAGACTACCAGAAAGCTAATGATCACACTGAGGTGTGCCATACCTTCTTAAAGTTTCCAAATATTACCAGGTTAATATCCCAAAAAGAACTGATTCATTCCTAAATTTTAGAAATCAGTAATATGTATTTCATTATAGAAGTATTCCACATATGTGAATTTTTCATGTAATTAGAACTTGCACATTTAAACAAAACTTAAATTTTGAGACATTTCTGATAAAAATAAATCTTTCTAAAATAAATTTACCTCCTCACCTTCTTAAATAGATGATATTAAATCTTTGCCTGATGTCTCAGAGACATTAATTACTGCATGGGTACCTTCCACTCTATTAAATTCTGGCAAGCCTCTTTAAGTCCTGTACCTGTATTTCTTAGTTTTCCTATACCCTGCTTTGTATTTCAACAGTCATTTCTAAAAATTCTTAGCACAATACTTCTAAGAATGCTAACCTGTGATGGATGGAAAGGGTAGATTAAGAAAAAAAGTTTATAATTAAAACCACATCATTCATTTAAAATAAAATAGGCTCAGAATGAGTACCTAAGGAATGTTCCATGAATAGAATGCATGATCTTTAGTTCTGGATTTAACAGACTCTTTCTCCACTTATGTTTCTCTAAACTACCTCTAAGAGGATTGAGGTTGTTAGATAGATAAATTCCAGAGGACTATTAGCTAATGATAAAATACTAAAAATAGCCAGCTATATTTATTTCCTTTAATTATTCCAAATTTGTCACCAACTCCCAAAAAACACAATTTACTTAAGATTAAAAATAATAAATTCCTTACTCTTAGAGTTGTTATCTGTAATCCTATCTCAGATCCACTGCAGCTAAGAATTTATCTTAAAACCTGATATTAAATACTTAGGATATTGATATTATACCAAGTGTCCTTTTACTTAAAAGGAAAGCTCTTAATAAGTGACAAGTGAGTGAGATGGTTACTCTTGATTCTGGCTAACCCATAAAGAAAAAAAGTTGATCCACAAGTTCTAGAAGGATGATAACTGGTAAAATGCTAAGCAGATTTCCAAGAATGTTCTATGCCTCCGCTTTGGTTCACTAATCTGGCTAGTTTCATCGGTGTCATGCAACATGCACTCATTCCCCACCACTATAGAGAATGTCTGGTTGAATTGTCTTTCTGTGAAGTTTTTCCTGAGTTTCCCTCAAGTTGAATTAGCCATTGTACTCTTTTTGCAAATAATAACTATCATAGAAACTTCCTGGGGTAGAGATCATATCTTACATACCTTTTTATCTCCTTTACCTACCAAAATACCTGCTACACAAAAGGTACTGCATTAATATGTTAAATAAACGAATGTTTGTGAGGTTTTTTGTTTTTATTTTTATTCTTTTTTGTGGATCTGTTCTCTACGAAGAGATTGTTTTCTTATATACATGATTGCCTCATAGACAAAAAGTAAGTCATATTTTTTGGTCCTCCGTGGTATTATACAAAAAGTTGCATTCTTTTATAAGATTTGTAAAAGACTAAAAAAAGCTGTTTCTCTTTGTTTTTAGAATACCATAGTGATTTTCAAAGAAAATAGATATATCAAGATCATCTGAGAAATTCTTTCCAGCCTAAAACTGGGCAACACTTCCCCTCACTTGCTCCGACCCTCAGCCTTAAATATGTACCGGCCCCACACTACTGAGAGAAATATTTTTGGGGTGATTCACTGTTACTTATAAGAGTGTGACATTCTCTCACCTCCCTCAAGTCTGGGGGAGTTAAAGCAAAGATTGACACAGTCTTAGATTCAAGTTCTGATGCTGTATTTCCCAAATAAGGAAAATAACTGTCCATATGCAAAGTTCTCTTTCTATGGAAGAGCAAAGCATTTTAACCTAAAACAGTTTAACACATTAATTAATAAAACATTAACAAAATAATAAAGATATAATTTACAAATGTTGAAAAAATCATTCACTTGATATTTCATAGCAAAATTTATATAAAAATATTAACTTAAATTTTTATATTTATTTACAAATTCACAAAAAGACAGCTGCAACAGTAAGAGAAACCAAGCATACTTCCCAAGAGCCTCTTTTCCTTATTGAATCTTCCTTTAAGCATGCATAATTAAAGCAATCCATATTCCCTTGTAGCATAAAAAGTTAAGCCACACCAAGGCAAGGAAAAACAAAGCTATTCTGAGCAACCCATAACCAAGCTGCTAAAACAAAATATACAAGACCCACAATAACACTGGAGTCATTAAGAAGTTCCTGTCCTCTTGTTTCATTTTCAGCGTGCACTTTCTGGTAATGCTCCGATAAATCAATAGCAGTTACATATCTTTTCATACATAATGGGCAGATGAAACCCTGTGAAATAACAACTTTTAGAAGGACATACAGAAAAAGTTTTTTATAAAACAAAATATAGATAACACAAATAGAAATAATAGGAAAATAATCAGCATATCTCTTTTTAGTATAGGTAAGGAAAATTTTCATGTAGTAACTGTGAAAGATCTATCCAAAGTAGGACTCATAAAATTAGCTCCAATACTTATGCTGTAAGTTTTCATTGGTTCTATTTTTCTTATGTTAGTACCCAGTTGCTTTGGTTGGAATATTGTTTTGTTTATGACACTTTTAATTCTTTTTGTTTATGACACTTTGTCCTTACTTATCTGAAACCTACTATTGGCAAGTTAGCTTTTCTTTTAGATCAAGAAATTACTGGCAGGTACAACAAATACCTTTATGTGGTATAATGTTCTCAACAAAGAAGTTCTCTTAATGAAAGCAATTTTTAGTCTGGGTTTATTCCACTAGCCTGAGATCCCATTCTTGCCCACACCCCTAATAGTGGATGATCCCTCCTAATTTTCTGAGCCGAATAAAGCTGTTCTAAAACAATTTTTCAAATTCCCTATATCTAACAGTATCTATATTTCAAAGTGTGGGCTGTTACACTGATCTATGTATGGCTTGAGGTTTTATCAAATAAGAATAGTAGAAGGGTGAGAAAATAAGAGTTTGAGAGTATCAGGGAGAAAGTAAATAAAATGAAGACAGTGGTGAGGACAAAAGGTTATAACAGTTATAACAATGAGTTTCGGTGTCAAAAATACATGTGGATTTGGGAATCAACCAATGCTGATTATACGTCCTTAAACAAATTACTCTACTTTGCTAAGTATCAGTTTCCTTATCCATAAAATGAGGCTAATATTAGCACCTATTGTCCTAGAACTGTGTACATAAAATGCTTAATACAGAGCCTGAGACATTGTAAGTGCTCAACAAATATTAACTATCATTAGATGTATGCTTAGAAATAAAAGGAAAGGACTGAGAGAATAGACGAAAAGATAGCAATTAAAAACCTGGATTACTGACCAAGGCCGAGGAAATAAAGTAGTGAGAATATGAGATAGCAATTTTTTGAGAGGATAGACAGTTATAATAAAGAATGGGAAGATATGATTTTAATATTTCAAGTGAAACTCCTCTGCCTGATGATAAAGCAGACAGTACTGCCATGGAATTGAGTGGTGAGAAAAGAGGTAATAAAGGTCACTGGCACTGACAACATTAAGGAACTGGGAGGCTAAAATGTTCCTTGAGTTACTAAAGTCACTTAGGATAACAGCGAGAAGGAGAGGAAGACTGAAAACAAGATTCCAGAGCGGGAGGCCAGACAGGGTAGCAATAAAGAGACAGGCTTGGGCTTCAATCCTGGATTCACACCACTCTTGGTAGCTGTGTCACCTTCAGTTTCCTTATCTGTTAAGGGGGATAACAGTAACATCTACTTCATATTGATCTCATGACCATTAAGTAAGATAATACATGTAAAGCACTTATCATAGTACCTGGTACAAAGAAAACCTTGAGTAAAAGTTAGCTGCCATTACTATCGTTATTCCTTTTGTTAACAGCCCTTAAAGGAGATTATCCAGGGTATGAAAGTGAGAAACATGAATTCATTTTTTTTTTTACTGATGAAAGAGTTGTCTTCCAGACAACCACAGACTCAAGTGCCAGAATACAGAATAATACTTCTTTAAAAGATGTTTTTTGCTTGTTTTTACCACCACAGCTTTACGCTACCTTTCACTTTACTTTTGCTTATTCACTGCTAAGTTTCCACATATAATCATTCAATCATTCATTCAAAAAGTATTTACTTTCTGGTGTTCTATTACACAATAGGGTGACTATAGTTAATGGTAAAATATTATCTATCACAAAATAGCTAGAAGAAAGGTTTCTGAATGCTCTCAAAACAAAGAAATGATAAATACATGAGATGATGGATTTACTAACTATCCTAATTGGATCATTACACAACACAGATATGTATTGAACATCAAATTGTACCCCATAAATATGTACAATTATAATGTGTCAATTAAAAACCAAATTTAAAAAAAAATTTTAAACTACTTACTGAATGTGATTACTGTGTTCCAGCTGCTATGGTATGGTGCTAAGAACACAATGATAAATAAGGCAAAGTCCCTCCCTGCAAGAAGCTAACAGCATTCTTGAAAAAGTTACCAAAAAATAATTACATTTTATACCCCACTGATCAGAAAATCCTATTAGATCCACATTCGAAATGTATGCAGAATCTCAGCACCTCTACTGTTACCATTCCGCTCCAAGCCACCATCACCCCGTACACGGATCACTGCAAGAACCTACCAACAGTCTCTCTGCTTCTACTCTAAGCCCACTAACAGTTTATTTTCAACACAGCAGCAGCCAAATTGTATCCTATAAAAAACGTAAATCAAATCTTGTCATTTCCTTGCTCAAAACTCTCTGACGGCTTCCTATCACAGTAAGAGTTAAAAACTAAAGTCTGTGCAATAGTTTATAAGGCCTACAAGAGGTAAGCCTGAACACCTTGCTGACCCAATCTCACCTCGCTCACTGTGCTAGAGCTATGCTGGCCTCCTGGCTGCTTTTTTGACATGCCAGGCACACTCCTACCTCAGGAGACTTTCCACTTATTCTACATGCTAGAACAACGACTGCTCCAGAAATCCACATGACTCATTTCCTCACCTCCTTCAGTTCCTTTTGCACTATCCCCTTCCCTGATAACTAAAAACTGCAGCTGCCCGAAACAATTTCTATGCCCTCTTTCCTACTTTATTTCTCTCAATAACACCAATTGTCTAACTCAGTACATTTTTAGTATGTTTTGTTTTTTCCCTGTTTCCACTCACTTGGAGGTAAGCTCCACCAGAATAAAGATGATTTACTATTTTATCCACTGCTATATCTCCAATATATGGTAGGTGAGGGAAAGGAAAAGTCAAGTTTGTTTCTAAATCCTTGGCGTCAACATCTGAGATTTTCTAAGATCAAGATAGCTGAAAGAAAAGCAAGTTGAATGTTGGGACAAGAAAGGGTAGAGGGCAGGAATTCATTTTGAACATATTAAATTTAGGACCAATATTAAACTTAAAACACATATTAAAGGCCTAAGTTTCTACCTGAAGAATCTAGAAAAAAATAAGCAACGAAATTAAAAATAAAGCAGAAATCGATAAAGGAGAATGGCAAAAGACTGACAATATTAACAAAGCCAAAAGTCAAAAATTTGAAAGATTAATAAATGGATAAACTTGTAACAAGTAAAATCAAGAAAGAAGGAAAGAAAATATAAATTATCAATATCACAGGACATCTCTAAACATCCTACGGACATTTATGCTAATAAATTCAACAACTTAGATGAAATAACAAATTCATTGAAAACACAACTTGCCAAAACTGACTCAAAAAGAAACAGAAAATCTGAGTAACCCAATATCTATTCATGAACTTCAACTCATAAATGAAACATTTCCCACAAAGAAAGCTCCAAGCCCCAATAGTTTCACTAGGGAATTCTAGCAAACATTCAAGGTATAATTAGTGCCTATTTTATACGCTTTTTCAGAGAACAAAGGAAGAAGTTATTCCTAATTTATGCAGTCAGCATAACCCAGATACCAAAACCTGACAAAAACATTTCCCCAAAAAAAAAAAAATTACAGACCAATATCCCTCATGACTAAATGTAAACATCCTCAAAAATTATAAGCAAATGAAATCCAGAAATATACAGTTTGAATATCCCTTATCCAAAATGCTTCAGTGCAGAAGTGTTTTGAATTTTGGATTTTTCTGGATTTCAGAATATTTGCATTACACTTACTGGTTGAGCATCCTAATCTGAAAATATGAAATCCAAAATGCTCCAATAAGCATTCCTTTGAGCATGATGTAGGCCCTCAAAAGGTTTCAGATTTTGGAGCATTTCGGATTTCAGATTTTTAGATTAGGGATGTTCGACCTATATTAAAATAGTAATAACAACACATCATGACCTGGTGGAGTTTATCCTAGGAATACAAGGGTAGATCGACATTCAAAAACCAATCAGTGTAATTCATAACATTAACAGAACGAAGGAGAAAATCATATCATCTCAACAGATGTGGGAAAAGCATTTGGCAATATTCAAAATCCAATCAAAGTACAAAGGTAAAAGGGAAGGTGGAAGGGAAGGGAAGGGAAGAGGGAAGGGAAGAGGGAAGGGAAGAGGGAAGGGAAGGGAAGGGAAGGGAAGGGAAGGGAAGAGAAAGGATCTCTCAGAAAACTAGGAATAGAAAATATCCTCAAGCTAATAGGGACAAACCTATGGCTACCATCATTGTCAGTGGTAAAAGCCTTAAATGCTATTCCCCTAAGTTCAAGAACAAAGCAAGATACCTGCTCTGCCCAATTCTATTTACAATGTACCTAATATTAAGGTCCACTATTATGTGCTGCCTTGACATTTGGTGAAACTGGGAGGGCCTCAAATGGCCTAAACGACCAGCTCCCCTCCCTACCCTACTCCCACAGATAAAGGTCCCCTAGTCAAACAACCCTCCTTATCACAGGGTCCAGGTACAGTGCCTGCTGCTCCCTAAGTATTGTGTTTCAGTTTCCTGAATGTTTTCCTAAGCCCACAGACTTATTCAAACAATCCAATCATATCCTTCTGTAGGAACCAGAAGGCACCTCCATCCTTTTGATGCTGCAAAGCCTGCTTCCCACAGCCCCTGGTTGTTCATTGTGTTCCCAAGTGTAATCTTCTCGTAGCCCCGCATGGCATGTGGTGTCCTTCTCCCCTAGGCTGTGAATATCTGAGTAATAAACTGCTATTGATTTTGTCTGCCCAGTGTCAGGTGTTATGTGTTCAGCTATTGCCATAACTCTAGGACAAAATCCCTCCCTCACCACAGGGTAAATAGGAGGCAATGAAAACACTGACAAAGGACCTATACCCAGAATAGATAAAGAACTCTTAACTCAATAATGAAAACTAGATTTCTAGTTCCAGACAAAATGGAATATATGCACTTTTCCCTATTCCTTCTGCTAAGTACAGGACAATCTATGTAAAACAAGCATAAGAAGCTAAGAACGGTGAAGAGAAGGAAGCAGACCTGTTAGGGATCTCAGGTCCCAAGGAATGACACAGTGGTGAGTTCCCTGAGTTTTCTTTTTGCCTCATATAGCCCTGAATGAGTACTGGAGAAGGTGGCAATCTGAAAACAACTCAGGGTACTAACAAGAAAAGCCTGCTCTCTCTACACAAGTGACCAGGCAAGAGGCAGTCCTGAGATATTCCAACTGACACTAATCAGTTACTAGTGGTACCACCAAAGAAGACTTAGAAAGAACACTTAAAGAGGTAGAAAGAAGACCAGAAGAATGGTATTACAGAAGCATAAGAAAGAGTATGTTAATTATATAGCAGTAGCTCACTGGGACAAATGCTTCTGAGAAATCAAGCAAGATGAGGACAAAGAAATAAAGATGGGGTTTAGTAAAATGCAAGTCATTACTGAGTAGTATCAGCAGAAGCTACTACTGAGGATGGAGGCCAGGTTGGAATGGGATAAACAGTGAACAAAGACATTTGCTTTTGGTAATACAGTATACTGAAGAGTCTGAAAACTTCCTGATTATAACAACTAAATGACATAAAATATCATTTAATACATTATGTATTACACATGTTATATATTATTACAGTTGACCCTTGAACAACACAAGTTTGAACTGTGTGTCCACTTATATGCACATTTTCTTCTGCCTCTGCCGCCCCTGACAGAAAAACCAACCCTTCTTTCCTCCTCCTCTTCCTCCTTCTCAGTCTATTCAACATAAAGACAATAAGAATGAAGACCTTTATGATGATCTACTTCCACTTAATAAATAGTAAACATAATTTCTCTCTCTTCCTTATGATTTTCTTAATAACATCTTCTTTCTCTAGCTTACTTTGTTATTACATGTTATAATACATATAACATACAAAATGTGTGTTAATCGACTTTTTATATTATCAGTAAAGCTTCTGGTCAACAGTAGGCTATTAGCAGTTAAGTTTTGGGGGAGCCAAAAGTTATACATGGATTTTCAACTGCACAGGGGGTCAGGCCCCAATCCCTGCTTTGTTCAAGGGTCAACTGTACGTATATGTTATAAAATATAAATTAGTATATAAATGAGCACCAAAGTAAACTTTCACCCTGAATATTTCTTTGATGTCCTGGAGACCATGATATTTCAAATTCCATTTAGATGGCTGCTAATGGCACAGTGTTAAAGGCTGGAGCTTGTCCAAGGTGGGAAGCCAATCTCAGTGTTAAGCTAAAATGGAAACGAACCTCAGAGAAAGAGAGAGAAAAAGAAACCAACCAACCTTGGCAAGTCTGTACCTTAGCACTGGGGGCATATGGAAAAAACCAACTTCCCCTAAGAATCCATAACCACTAATAGCCCTCAATTAGATTAGTAGTCAGAATTTATGCTATTATGTAATGTGAAGAATTTCAAGCACAGAACTGAATTTAAGGCAGCCGCCAGTTAATGACACCTCTAGAGCAATGGCAAAAGCAATTCCTCTCTGGAAGTACATGGGCCACAAAGAACTCCCGCAAGAAAAGTTCCACGGGACATAAATTCACAGTCAAAAAAAAATCACAAAATACACAAGAAAACAAGGCATAACGAGTGACAACCAACAGAAATCACTGGCGATAGAGTCAAACCTGCAAAGTTTCAAATACTATAATAATACTATACACATTATCAGACAGAAAATACAAAATAATCATGTTTGTAATGTTTAAATAAATTAAGGGGAAGCTTGAAATAAGCAAAAAACAAGTAACTATGAAAAAGACCAGATCTGAAAACAAACAGAACTTCTAGAAATGAAAATAGGACACTTAAAATTAAAATCAATGGGTATATTTATTAAATAGTAGATGTTCTCCATAGCTGAGGAAAGATATAATTAATTGGATTATAACTGTGGAAAAATCCAGAATGAAAAACAAACAAAAAAAGAAGACATAAAATATAAAACAAAATAAACGATAGAGCGAGAAATGTTAACATGTAGAAAATCCCTGACTTACAGTGGTTGACTTAAGATTTGCCAACTTTACAATGGGTTTATCAGGATATAACCCCATTGCAAGTCAAGGAACATCTGTATATCTAATATGAGTTCCAGATGGCAATAAAAGAAAAAAATTGAGGCAAGAATCAAAATAATCACTGAGAATTTTCCTGAATACTTCAAAGACACACACTTGTGTGTGTGCAGGAAGCCTAATGCGTCTCAAGTGGGATTAAAAAAAAAAAAAAGGCAGTAAAACGAGAGATAGAGAAAGACAGACAGGGACAGATTAATTGATTGGTTGATTGATTATAAAAATAACCACAGGAATGGGAAAAAAAGATCCCCTCAAAAGAACATCATATAGACTGAAGCCATCTTCTCAACAATAACAGTGTGACAATAGAAAGAAGACAGAGATGGATGTCTTCAATGTGTTGAGAGAAAGTAAGTGTCTATATAGAATTTTAAACTCAGCAAAATTTTATTTCAAGAATGAGCATGAAATAAATAAAATTTTAGACTAAAATTCAGTGTCTAACAACCCCCATTAAAGAAAATCCTAAAGGATGCATTATAAAAAGAAGAAAATAATTGCATATGGTAGGTTGAAGATAACAAGAATGAATGGTAAACAAATATAATGGTAAATACATGAATAAATTTAAGTAACAATAGAAAACAATGTCTAACTTGTAAGGATAAAAGGAAATAATATAAATCTAAAATACTGAACAATAGAATACAAGGTGGGAGGTAGTGATCCACATCAAAGTGTTCAAAAGTCCTTGAAATGGGAGAGGAGAAAAATATTTTAGACATTATGTATGTTAAAATAGCAAAAGTAAAGAAAGACTAAAAGAACATAATAAAATGCATAATACCCAAACCAGTAGCAGGGCCCAGGACTAATCCCAGCAATGTCTACCATTTGAAGGTCGGTTACCAAAGGGGCCAGCAAAGAATAATGAACACCTAGAGAGGTAGGAAGAAACCCAGAAAAGTGTAACATTACAGAAGAACAAAGAGTGTGTAGTGAGGAAATTAAATCCAAACTAAGGCAAAAAAAAAAGAGAGAGAAAATGAAACAGAAAAGAAGGACAAATGTAAAGCATATAAGAAGCAGTAAAAAATAAATCAAAATACATCGATAAACAAAAGAACTCAAATGGGTCCTCCCACTTACAAGATAAGGTATATGCTATTTGTAAAAAAAAAAAATACATATATATATACACCTAAAACAAAAGGAACAAAATAATTGAAAGTGAAAAGACAGAAAAAGATACAGAAAATACTAATCAAAATAAAGCTGGTGTCATTCCATCACTATTAGACACAAGGTTCAATTCACCAAAAATATGTAACAGACATAGGGAGAGAGGACGTGAAGTCCGTGACTGTGAATGCCATATTAGAGAAGTTAGGCTCTGAAGGAAAGCAAATGACAGATGGTACCTGAAAGGAGGATTTCAGGTCAAAGTTAGGGTTTTGGTTTTTGTTTTTCCACTTTTGATTCATTGGTGTTCTTTTCCTGTTTTTGTGTGTATTGTAGTGAATGTATTTGTATGTTGATGGAAATCATTCATGATAGAGGTGAAAACTAAATGGCAGGAAGGAGAAAGGGTAAGTTGAGAATGAGGGAGAATGGAATCCAAGGCACAATAGAAAGGACTGAAATTTGACAAAAGGGACTTATTTTTCAAGTACTAAAGGAACAAAGAGAATATAGGTGTAAATATAGTTTGGTGATAAAACAAGAACATTTATCTGATGGTTCCAATATTCTTAATGATATACAAGGTGATTAAAGGAAGATAAAAAGAGGGTAAGAGACACGGCAGATTTGAGGATAAAAAGAAGGCACAAAATAAATATCTCAGAAAATAGGAAAATGGCCCTATTAAGAAAATGCAGCAGTATTGCCAGGCACTGCTAAATTAGAGGTGGTTTTTGTTCTTTGTTTTTGTTCTGACAGAGGTCAACAGTTATTGCTAGATTCCTTTCCTGGGTTACAACTGAGCACTTTGAGCCCATCATATCACGAACACAGTATGGGACATTTTTCTTAAAGACATTTCCTCAAACTTGTGCTTAATAAAGTTCAACTGATACTTTTCTTTTCCTTCTCAAAATCATCTCAAATCGTACTATGGTCAATATACACATACCTGAAAACAGATGATGAAGAGACAGATGGTCAGAGAGAGACAAAACAGAAAGATGAACGAATAAAAAGAGAGACATACCTGGAAAGGCATGCAAATAGACCAAGAGGTGGGAAAGGGTATAGAAGAGAAAAGGGAACTGGATAAGAGGTACGACTGGGCCCAAGAAGGAGCAATTGACAAAACCTGTCAGAGCAAAATGTGAGTATGTTGATCTCTTAGTGGCAGTATGATGTTCTTCTTTTTCCTTATCTCCTTTTCAATAATGAGCAAATATTACTTGTTTATTAAAAATAATAATAATAATACAACTACTAAAGCTAACTTTTCAAAAATTTTGAGTTATTTTTTAGACTTATTTACTTTCTCTTGGTTTTTAATAAGATATCAAAGACAAAAGTCCATACACAGTCCTAAATGAAGACAGCAAATAATACACAAATTTTGCAGATAACCTGATTTTTTATTAGCCCAGTAGTTCACGACAGTACATATGCACAAAGAGATACTAATTAACCAGTAATTCTTTATAAACAGACTTTTAAAAATCTTCATTAGGCCGGGCACGGTGGCTCACGCCTGTAATCCTAGCACTCTGGGAGGCCGAGGCAGGCGGATTGTTTGAGCTCAGGAGTTCAAAACCAGCCTGAGCAAGAGCGAGACCCCGTCTCTACTAAAAATAGAAAGAAATTAATCGGACAACTAAAAATATATAGAAAAAATTAGCTGGGCATGGTGGCGCATGCCTGTAGTCCCAGCTACTCGGGAGGCTGAGGCAGAAGAATTGCTTGAGCCCAGGAGTTTGAGGTTGCTGTGAGCTAGGCTGATGCCACGGCACTCACTCTAGCCCGGGTAAAAGAGTGAGACTCTGTCTCAAAAAAAAAAAAAAAAATCTTCATTAAATTGAGATTAAAGCATTAAAGACAAATTGGCTGTATTACTTTTCAAGAGTCTTAATACACACTTTTTCAGTCTCAAAACTAAGCCAGGTGTATAACTAGGAGTATGATTCAAAAGACACATTCCAATTAATAAGAAAAACTTATGAGAATTTTTCTTACAAAAGACAAATTTAAGTCATCAATCATTCTACCAAATATTTGCTAACTTTCCCTTAAATAATATTGAATTTTACTGCCAAGTTATTATTTTCATACCTCTGAAGAGCTTTCATTATTGACGTCCACTGTGTTTATAGGAGTTGCTGATGAATCTAAATCAGAACCTTGAGAGCCAACTCTCCCAGGAGTCTGAAACACAAACAGAAGGGGGAAAAAAATCAAAGCAGATATTAACAACATATTCATAAGCCATTTAATATCTAAACCTTTCCACATAAGAAAAGTAGGTCTTTGCAATAACAACAAACAGTACTAAGAGTATCCTTTATGGAAGACTGCCTAATACCATATCAAGATCTCTATACACATTCTCTCATTTTAAATTAATAAGGCTTATTTACACATATAATGCTTTATAGTCTTCAAGTCACCTTCAATAAACATCTTATTGACTCATAATGACATCTCTAAGACAGGCAAAGTAGATGCTGTCTCTACAGAGGAGAAAACAGATTTAAAGCAGCTAAGTGACTTGCTTATGTTTATACTGTTAACGAAAATTAGAAAAAAGCAGTACTAAAATGTGGATCTTTTGATTTTTCTGGGATTGCTCTCTTTACTACACAAACTAAAACTACAATGATACAAAAATGACCAACAAAGCCCAAATTATCCAGTCACCCATCATCTCACTCAGGCCAACTATTACAAGTTTGTCTCCAATACTTGATATGATATCGCCAAAGACATATTTTGGAGGGTTAAAGGTCTTCTTTTTCCCCTGCAACATTTATCATCTAATGTTATCATTTATTAATATTTAAGTGCTACTTTAAATGAATTTGAAATCCAATAAAACACTGGATAAAAAGAGATTTTGAGCAGCAGTCCCCAACCTTTTGGGCACTAGGGACTGTTTTCATGGAAGATAACTTTTCCATGGACTGGGAGAGGGGAAAGGAGGATTGGATTTGGCATGATTCAAGCGCATTACATTTATTGTATCCTTTATTTCTATTATTATTACATTGTAATATATAATGAAATAATTACACAACTCACCATAGGTTGGGGAACCCCGATTTAGAGCACAAAAATTGACTCGATAATCCTCATCAAAAATATATGTTACACGCTAGCATTATCCACACTTTACACAAGAAAGAACCAAGGCATAGAAATTAAGTAACTTGCCCAAAGTCACACGGCTAATAAACGGAAGAAAGGATTTGAGCAGTAAGGTTCTTAATCACTAGCCAGTACTGCTTCTCTGCTAGATATTTCCACTGAAATGTCCCTCAAGTACCCAAGACTGAAAACTACTCACCATGCATTTGTCTCAAACATTCTGTACATCACTCTTAAACATTCAACCTAAATGCCAAATAAGTATGAACTGATAACTATTTTGAAATCAACAATTAAAATGATTTATAAAAACTGCATAAAATGGAAAAATATATAGTGTGATTTTAAGTATTAATATAAATTCAATTATTAATATAAATTAACTAAGAAAGATTATTAAAAAATTACAAATACAAATAATTTCTATAGCAAGACAGGAGTGTTTTGGTTTTTAATTTTTTGGTGTTTGTTTTTGGCACTTTTTTTTCAGAATTTTAGATCTATACTTGAATTCCTTTTATGTTGAAAAAAATGTTTATGTTAAAGATAAGCAAACTTCTCCAACTGAATGGCCAATATTCCTTTTCTTTGTTCCTTATGCAGATACTTTGCACATTTATTTACAGACATACCTCATTTTATTGTACACTGCTTTACTGTGCTTCACAGATACTGTACTTTTTACAAATTGAAGACTTGTGCTAACATTGCACCAAGCAAGTATAACAGTGTTATTTTTTTCCAAAAGCATGTGCTTATTTTGTGACTCTGTGTCACATTTTGGTAATTCTCACAATATTTCAAACATTTTCATTGTTATTATATCTGTTACGGTGATCTATGATTAGTGATCTTTGATGTGACTATTGTAATTGTTTGGGGGCACCACAAACCATGCACACATAAGAGGGCAAACTTAATTGATAAATGTTGTATGTGTTCTGACTGCTCCACCCACCAGCAATTCCCCAGTCTCTCTCCTTCTCCTTGGGCCTCCCTATTCTCCGAGACACAGCAATATTAAAATTCGGCCAACTAATAACCCTACAGTGTTCAAGTAAAAGAAAGTCTTACATCTCTCACTTTAAATCAAAAGCTAAAAATAATAAAGCTTAGTGAGGAAGGCATGTTGAAAGCTGAAATGGGCTGAACACTAGGCCCCAAAGCAGTTGGCTAAGTTGCGAATGCAAAGGAAAAGTTCTTGAAGGAAATTAAAAGTGCTACTCCAGCAAACACACAAATGGTAAGAACTTAAAACAGCCTTTTATTGTAGATATGGATTAAGTTTTAGTGGTCTGGATAGAAGATCAAATCAGCCACAGCATTTCTTTAAACCAAAGCCTAATCCAAAGCGAGGTTCTCTCTTCAAGCCTATGAAGGCTAACAGAGGTGAGAAAGCTGCAGAAGAAAATTTTGACACTAACAGAGGTTAATTCATGAGATTTAAGGAAGGAAGCCGTCTTCATAACATAAAAGTGCAAAGTAAAGCAGGAAGTGCTGCTGGAGAAGCTGCACCAAGTTATCCAGAAGATTTAGCTAAGATCATAGATAAAGGTGGCTACACTGAACAATGGATTTTCAATGTAGACAAAGCAGACTTCTGTTGGAAGAAGATGCCATCTAGAACTCCCATAGCTAGAGAGGAGAAGTCAATGCCTGGCTTTAAAGCTTCAAAGGACAGGCTGACACTCCTGTTAGGGGCTAATGTAGCTGGTGACTAAGTTAAAGCCAATGCTGATTTACACCATTTTGAAAATCTTAGGGCCCTTAAGAATTATGCTAAATCACTCTGCCTGTGCTCTATAAATAGAACATTCCCAGTCTCCAATAACAGAACCATTACACATTCATCTTGCCTAAATCCAAGGCATCACCTTTAACTTCTCTCTCTTCCTTAACCTTCAAATCCAATCACCAAGTTAATCTAACAGCCTGCATAAATTTGGAATCTATCCTCTTTTCTCCACTTCCTTGGCTACTACTTTAATTTAGGTCACCATCATCTCTCACCTGAATTATAAAAGAGAGACCTAATTTAGCACTCCACACCTCTACATCCACATTTCCAGTTGCTTCCTAAGACATCAAGTAATGGATTTCCCAGAGCACCTCAAACACGTTATAACCAAACCAGACCCTTCATTCATCTCAACTCTTTACTATCCCAGGGAAAAAGTTTGCTTTCCTCATTATGTTCTCTAGCTTAGTTAATAATATCCTCACTTACCAAGAACCTCAGTTAAAACCTAACTGAACTCAAACAGATATTTGCACACCAATGTTTATAATAGCATTATGAATAGCTAAGAGATAGAAACAACCCAACGTCCATCAATGATGGATGGATAAACAAAATGTGGTGCGCACACACACACACACACACACACACACAATGGAATGTTATTCAGCCTTTAAAAGAAAGGAAATTCTGATACATGCTATAACATGGATGAAGCTGGAAAGAATTATGCTAAGTGAAATAAGCCAGACATAAAAAGATCAATACTGTATGATTCCATTTATATGAGGTACCTAGAACAGTTAAATTCACAGTGACAAAAAGTAGAATAGTGGTTCCTAGGGGATGAAGAGGAGGGTAGGAATGAAGAGTTATTGTTTAATAGGTATAGAGTTTCAGTTTGAGATGATGATGATGAAAAAGTTCTAGAAATGAATAGTTGTAATGATTGTATAAAAGTGTGAATACACTTAATGTCACTGAACTGTACACTTAAAATGGTAAAAATGGTAACTTTTATATTATGTATATTTTATCACAATTTTAAGTCTTTAAAAAATTTTTTAGAAACCTAAATAAATATTATGTTGATGGTATAACCACACAGAGAAAAATAATTATTTTAAGTATGTATGAACACAGTGCTTTGACTATATACCGTTAGCAGGATACAGAATAAGGACAAAAAGAACTGCTAAAAAAAAAAAGAAAAAGTAAAATTAATTCAATCATCTTAACAGTAACATTTGTATTGTTATTTCAAAGCCATTTATGTGCGTTTTAGGAAAAAATAATTATGCTAATGTTAAGAATCAAGAGATATTCAATGTAAGATTTTTTAAAAGATATAAATACAGAATCAAAGAAGTAAGAACCACTTTATAATCTTAAATTGAAACTCATGTTTTGTTTTGGTTTTTGCTTTTTAAAAATATGTATATCCTAGTTCTTATCACTCAAAAGCTTAAAAGCAAAGACAACCCAAAAGCAATGTACACCCTAAGTGTGTATGCTATGGTCTCTAAACACCACTACCCACTAAAAGGAACCAGGACTTTCCGGAGGAATAGTTGATTCCTGGTATGGAAGAGGAAATTTACAAGATAAACCTGAAACACTGTTGTACCAAAAAGTAACAAGCTTATGAACACTAATAGGGTCCTGTCAAAACGACAAAAGTCACCTTGAAGGTACTTCCACTAGTTAAAGTTTAGATAATTTGCACATCAGCAAATAACCTTGACTGCAATCAATTAAAACACACTAAATATATATAAAAATATGAGTTCATAAAACATATAAAAACCCATAAGTTAATTAACTGATCTTTGACAAAGGAGCAAAGACTATACAATGAGAAAAGACAGTTGCTATGGTTTGAATGTCCCCATCAAAACTCACATTGAAATTTAATTGCCAGCCTGGCGCAGTGGCTCACGCCTGTAATCCTAGCACTCTGGGAGGCCGAGGCCGACGGATTGTTTGAGCTCAGGAGTTCGAAACCAGCCTGAGCAAAAGCGAGACCCCATTGCTACTAAAAAAAATAGAAAGAAATTATCTGGACAACTAAAAATACACAGAAAAAAAAAAAAATTAGCCGGGCATGGTGGCGCATGCCTGTAGTCCCAGCTACTCAGGAGCCTGAGGCAGTAGAATCACTTGAGCCCAGGAATTTGAGGTTGCTGTGAGCTAGGCTAACACCACAGGACTCACTCAAGCCAGGGCAACAGAGTGAGACTCTGTCTCAAAAAAAAGAAAGAAATTTAATTGCCAATGTATAATAACAGTATAGGGAGGTGAGACCTTTAAGAGGTGATTTGGTCATGGGAGCACCACTCTTATGAATAAATTTCTGCTGTTATTGAAGAAGTGGATTAGTTATCACAGGAATGGCTTTGCTATAAAAGCAGGCTCTTTTTTGCACATGCTTCCTTGCTCTTCCCCTTAGCCACTATGAGATGACACAGCAGGAAGGACTTTACCAAATATGCCAGTGCCATGCTCTTGGACTCCGCAGCCTCCAGAACCATAAGCCAAATAAACTTTTTTCTTTATAAATTACTCAGTCTGTAGATTCTGTTATAGCAGCAGAAAAATGGACTGAGACAATAGTTTTTGCAACAAATGATGCTGGGACAACTGGACATCCACATGCAAAAAAAAAAAAATGAACCTAGACATAGATCTTACACTGTTCATAAAAATTAATTCATAGTTCATCACATACTAAAATGTAAAACACAAAACTGCAAAACCCTATAAGATAACACGAGAGATAATCTAGATAACTGTAGGTTTGGCAATGATTTTTCAGATAGACCATCAAAGGCACAATCCATGAAAGAAAAAATTTATAAGCTGTACTTCATTAAAATTAAAAATTTCTGCTCTGCAAAACACACGATGAAGAAAAAGAAAAGCCACAGACTGGAAGAAAATATTTACAAAAGGCATACCTGATACAGGACTGCTGTCCAAAATATACAAAGAATGCTTTAAATTCAACAATAAGAAAACAAATAACCCAATTAAAACATGGGGCAAAGACTTTAATAGACAGACACCTCACCAAAGAAGATATACAGACGACAAAAGCATATGAAAAGATGCTCCACAGCGTATGCCATCGGGGCAATGCAAATTAAAAAACAATGAGATACCACTACACACCTATTAGAATGGCCAAAATCCAGAACACTGACAACACCAAATGCTGACAAGGATATCGACCACCAGGAACAGGAATTCACTGCTGGTAGAAATGCAAAATTGTACAGATACTTTGGAAGATAGTTTGGTGGTTTCTTACAAAGCTAAACATACTCTTACCACATGATCCAGCAATTATACTCCTTGGTATTTACCCAAATGAACTAAAAACTTCTGTCTACACCAAAACTTCCACACAGATGTTTAAAGCAGCTTTATTCATAATTGGCAAAACTTAGAATCAACCAAGATGTCCTTCAGTAGATGAATGAATGGATAACTGTGGTACATCTAGACAACGGAATATTATTCAACACTAAAAAGAAATGAGCTATCAAGCCATGAAAAGATGTGGAGGAAACCTAAATGCATATATCACTAAGTGAAAGAAGCAAAACTGAACAGACTACATACTGTATGATTCCAACTATACAACATTCTGGAAAAGGCAAAACCATGAAGATAGTGAAAAGATCAGCAGTTGCCAAGAGTTGAAGAGGAAGGAAGGGTGAATAGGAGAGCACAGAGTATTTTTAGGAAAGTGAAACTACTCTGCATGATAGTATAATGGTGGATACATGTCATTATACATTTATCCAAACCCTTAATATGTACAATACCAAGAGTGAACCCTAATGTAAACTATAGACTCCGGATGATAACGATGTATCAATGTAAATTCATCAACTGTAACAAAGGTACCACTCCAGTGGGAAATGTTGATAACTGGTGGGGGGGCGGGGCAATGCATGCATAGAGGCAGGAGGTATATGGGAAATCTCATACCTTTCGCTCAATTTTGCTGTGAGCCTAAAACTGCTCTAAAAAATAAAGTCTATTTTTAAAATCCATGAATTCTCTTTCCTTAAGAGAATTCAAACATCAGTAATCACCACTGGAGTAGCAAGTGTACCAACTCTTATTTTAACAATTAGTAATTAAAGGAAAATAATTAAGCATTTATCCTGCCTTCCCAGTATGTACTGAAATTCAGGGTAACTAAATAGCACTGGTTTATGTTGCAAAGTTCTTTACAACAAAAAAAACAAAGAAAGAAAGAAAGAAAAGTTCTTTACATATATGTAGAAGGAATGAAAGATTTAGAAAATCATCATTTTGCAAATATTGATGAAGTCAGTCTAACTCAAAAGACATCATAAAACCTTCTCTCAATCTTCCCCCTCAAATAAGAAATCTTTCTATCCTTGAAACTCTACTATGTCCCTTATTTATATTTCTCTTGTAGTACTTACTCATAACACAAGAAAGAACAAACTGGTGTCAGCAGTAGTTTGTTATGGTAATTACCATCAATGAATCAGGACTTTGTTTCAATGCCCTTGTAATACTCTTACGTAATCTTTTCCAACATCAGCTCTGGGCTGGCCATGAGAATTGCTTTGGCTGATGGTGGAGTAGCAAATGAGATACAAGCAGAGACTTGAAAGGTGCTTGCACATTGGGATTTGTTCTCTTGTTGCTGGAAACTCCTCTGCCACCACATAAACCCAGGCTAGCCTTAGACACGTATGGCCCCCGATGCATACAATCAGCAATATGAGTAAAGCGACCTTAAACCATGCATCTCAGCTTAGCACCAGATGACTACAGCTATATGAGTAACTGAGAGACCCATAGAAGAACCACTTAGCTAAGCCCATCCCAAACTGTTGATCCACGGAATCAAGAGCAAATAAAATGGTGGTTGTTTTAAGCCAAAGTACAGAGACAGTTTATCATACAGCAATAGATATAATTAGATACAATAGATACAGTGTCATATCTTCTCCACAAAAGAGGGAAGAAGCCTTTTTTGAGGATGGGAGCCCTATACAGAGTGAGTTATTCACTACAAAAAATGTAGTGACACAATAAATGTAATTCATCTGAATCCACTAACATATAATACTGTTCATACATTAAAAAAAAAAATTAACGAAGCTAGTCCAGGATTTACATCATTCTGTTTTCCATCTTTTTTTTTAAATCTTTTCAAATTAAACAAGAAACTGCAAGGCTAAAATGACAACTGCCAATCTGGTTTTCACAGCATTAAAGTAAAATGATGCTTTTATTCTTAGATAATATTCATCGATGGAAAGAGTGTTGGAAAACCAGCACTTTCAAACACTGTTAGAGTATATAACTAAATACAAAAAGCTTACATACTTTCTGAGCCACTGCTAGCAAATTACCCAATGACGAATTCATAAAAGTGCCACTTAAATATATGTATAAGCATGTTATTTGCAGCATTGTTTATAATAGCAAAACTGGATATAAATGAAATGTCCTTCAATACAGGACTAGTTAAAAAAATTTTGATAACCCATGTAATAGAATACAATGTAGTTATTAAAAATAAACAAATAGGTCCAGCACAGTGGGTCATGTCTGTAATCCTAACACTTTGGAAGGCCAAGGTGGGAGGATCGCTTAAGCCCAGGAGTTTGAGACCAGCCTGGGTGACATAGCAAGACCTCATCCCTACAAAAAATTTAAAAATTAGTCCAGAATGGTCGCATGTGCCTGTAGTCCCAGCTACTCAGGAGGCTGAGGTGGGAGGATTGCTTGAGCCCAGGAGTTCGAGGCTACAGTTAGCTATGATTACACCATTGCATTCCAGCCTAGGCAACAGAGAGAGACCCTGTCTCAAAGAAAAAATAAATAAAACAAACAAACAATAAAAGCAGTCCTGAAAATGCTGATATTGAAAGATCTGCAAACTATATTAAGTGGGAAAAAATGCAAACTTCTATGAAGAGTAAGATCATGTTTGTATAATGTTAATGGACATTAACAATCAAAAAATTATAGGAGAATACAGAAGAAAATATTAGCAATGATTATTGGGGAAGGGGCCTTTTACTTTTCATTTTATACTTCCTGTACTCCAAATCCTAACTCCTAGCTCTTAGCCTCAAATGTCATACAAAATTTGTCTCTTAAGTCCTTTTCTTCTTGCTCTAACTTCAACCTTGAAAACTAATCTTCTTCATTCTAATCACCATTATAACCCTAACATCTTTAAACTTGTCTCATAATTCATCTTTGCTAATTACATTTTTTTATCCTCAGAGTTTCTTCTCATTTTTCCATCTTCTTAAAACTGAGTATGTCTTGATCAATATCAAATCCGGAAGTAGAAGGCTTACTCAGGTTTTTGCAGCAATACAATCTTGACCTAGAAAACTTAAGGTACCACAGAACTCTCCATGTAACACAGATGCTTTTCTACCCATCATAAGACCATATATATAATGCAATAGTAAGCTTCTTTACAAATATAACACATTTAACCCTAACCCATTTATATCAGCTTTCAGCTGAATACAATTTCTATTTTCTAAACCATGAGCAATTCTACCTAACCTAGAGCCATCTACAACTTTAATGAGCAAGAGAATAGTCACCTATTGTTAAATTATTAATACTAAATTGAATGTAATCCCTATTCAATTTGTCTCTCCAAGTGGCCTCTAAAAGGCTATCCCTCTTGTTGCATCTGACTCCACCCCTCTCCAAAATTTCTCAAGCACCAGCACACAATATGCTTCTGCCTTCTAAGTCTTTCCTACCTAATGACCAGCACACAATTTACACTATGCCAGAGAGAGAGGTCAGAAACACATACCTATCTAAATGCAGTTGGTTCTTATTTTTATCAGAAAGTATCTAGTGCTCCAAAAACAAAAGTCCACCTAAATCTAGGCATAGTGATTCAGAATGAAGAAGCTGGAGTCACACACACCTACCTTCAACTTCCAGTTTAGCCATTTAAAAGCTTTATAAATTTACTTAATTTCTCTAAACCTGAAATGCCCATATGTAAAATGGAACTAATAATGTCAGCCTCACAGAATTGCTGTCAAGATTAAATAAATAATAAATGTAAAATATTTAAATCAATGGCTGGCATTGTGGTAGGTATATTATAAACAGTAGACACATAATATTATTAAGTACACCTCACCCAAAAAAAAGATCTAGAATCAAAATTTAAAAACTATAAGGCACTCAGAAATCATCTGTCCCAACTTCAGTCATTTCATAGATGAAGAAACTAAGCTCTAGAAAGAAACTGACTTGTCTGACAACACTCTGCTATTTAATGGTAGAGTTGCAACTAAAACTTAGGTTTCTGAAGTCTCAATCCAATATTCTCTCTATAATCTCAAAATGTTTCTTGTTCATTTCTCTGACACCAATCAAGACAATTTCTCTCATCTCAAGTTCTTCATTGATAAACTACAGGGATAGGAAAAGATCATGGTTCCTTCCAGCTCTAAAATTTTCATTCTGTGATTAATTTGGGCCCTAAATTGGCTAACTTAAAAGTATGCCAAATATATTTTCAATCTCTATGTATGCTTAGCTTTCTTATGGTCATTTTCAAAATTCTAAAAGTTACTAGATCCTAATAGTTACATGACAATAATTTACCTCTCATAAGCAGCCAAGTCAGTAAGAGACTAAGACAATTAGAATTAATGATAGATGGTAAGTTACTAGTCACTAAATTGGGTTTGTAGATGTCATACAATTAACCTAATATTAAGTGAAATAATAAAAGTTTTTTATACCGGGCGTGGTGGCTCATGCCTGTAATCCTAGCACTCTGGGAGGCTGAGGCAAGCGGATTGTTTGAGCTCAGGAGTTCGAGACCAGCCTGAGCAACATAGCAAGATGCCCCATCTCTACAAAAAATTTAAAAATTAGCCAGGCATGGTAGCATGTGCTTGCCACTCAGGAGGCTGAGGCAGAAAGACCACTTGGGCCCAGGACTTTGCAGTTACAGTGTGCTATGATGATGCTACTGTACTCTAGCCCAGGCAACAGAGTAAGATGCTGCCTGAAACAAAAACAAAAATAAGAGACCTAATATCTTCTGGAGGCTACTATGTGGCAGATGCACTTTATGTGAGTTAACAAATTTTATCACTGAATACTTGATTCTTGAAGACACTTGTCTTTTCTTAGTAAACACACTAGAGAATAGAGTAAAAAATAGGTTATATAACACACCTAAAATGCTACTTTGGGGTTGCAAATAATCTGCACACTCAAAATCTTGGTTCTTCTTTGGTTTTCAACTAAAACTTTTATCCTGAAAATCACTTTAGAGAGCACGTAGGTGTCACCCTTATTGGACAGATAAGGAAAATAAAGCCCAGAAAAGCTCAACGATTTGCCTAAGATCACATTGGTAGCGGAGGTAGAACCTGAACTCAGGTCTTTTGATTCCAAATTCAGTGATTTCTCTCCTCACTCTGATGCCTTAAAACTCAAAAGCTTTATAAAACCAAAATAACCCTGAGGCATGAATCTTATTATAAAGTTCAGAATATTAACTTCCCCTAGATCATGTGCATTTTCAAAATCATGTACATAAGAAACTTGAGCCTTATACCAGCTGAAGAAATATCAATTGGTAGTCTGCTAGATGAAATATTTTATCTTTTTATTATAAATAATAATAGCTAATATATAAGTTCTATGACAGGCACAATGCTAAGCACTTTAATTGATTTATATAATATCATTTAATCCTCATAACAATCCTTTGAGTAAAGGCAAAGGATTGCTCCCATTTAGCTAAGGGGGGGGAAATAAGGTTAAAGAAGCTAATTCTGCCGGGCGCGGTGGCTCACGCCTGTAATCCTAGCACTCTGGGAGGCCGAGGCGGGCGGATCGTCCTGAGCTCAGGAGTTCGAGACCAGCCTGAGCAAGAGCGAGACCCCGTCTCTACCAAAAATAGAAAGAAATTAATTGGACAGCTAAAAATACATATAGAAAAAAAAAAAAAAAAAAGAAGCTAATTCAGTTGTTAGCTAAGACCAAAAATGTATAATAATAATAATGGGCAGAGCTGGGATCCACCTGACTTCAAAGCTTGTGCTTTTCATGTTAAACTATCCACTATGCTACAGCCCTATGCTAATTCTCGATTTTCCTTTTCTGAACTTTTCAAATTTCCATGGTATACATGATTTTTTATTTATATAATCAGAAACACATTCTTTTACTATTTTTAATATTTTTATTTTTAAAGCTAAACCATTGCTTAAAATATGTAAGCAACTGCAAAGATATAATAAGTTTTTATCAAAGAAAAGTACAAGTTTTACAGAACAAAATAAATTCACACTTACTTCTCAGAGACCTCACTCAATATATTCTACCAACTGCTTAAATCATCCACAAAGCAATGTATCTTGGCATAGCACAGCATAAAGGCTGGAACTCTTAAAACATTTTCCAAACATTATTTAGTTAATAAAGTCCAAATAAAGTACCACTGAGACTCTGGAAAGACTTTTATATTAGCATACTGATGTAAAACTTAACCATAGTCTGATATTAAAAAACGGAGATGAGGGAAAGAATGTGATCTTTATTAAACTGCACCTACTGCGATGACCCATGCAACATTTAAACAGATGTCTATGCAACTATTATTCACGTTATTGTATTAAATATGTCAATCAATCAGAGAGCATACAACGGCCATGATCCATCCAAAAGTAAGCTGCCCCACCATAGTCCATCCATGCTGAGAAAATAGCCCAAGACAGCTGGGCTGTATAACCCCATGGCTACTGCCAGTTGACCAGATGTGATCACCTGGACTCAAAAGCAGCCATTCACAAGCTAGCTAGCAGCCAGTAAAATGGCCCAGTGGCAAAATAAATAAATAAATAAAAAATCTCTCCCAATGCAGGAACATCTACAGCTGCGCCACATGTTTAGGCCTTTGAATTGCAAACTATGAAGAGAAATGATCAATTAGCTGCATAAACTGGCACTAAAGCTATATATAGTGTAGTCATGAGATAAAGTAGGAGTACATGAGGCATTTAAGCAAAACAAAGTCACAACCCACCCAAAGTTTCAAAGAGTGTACAGAAGATATAGAGTTAAGAAAAAAACTAGAGTAGAGGGTAAGAAAATTACTTGACAGCAGAAACAGAAGTACATAGATACAAAGGACACAAACGGTTTGTGAAAGGTCACACAGTCCTTTAACAGCTGAACCCTACAGTAGAAAATCTATTAAAGCCCTGTCACGTAAGTCCCAAACAGCACTGCCTTAGATCCTGCAAAGCCTTCCAGGAAGAAAATGACTCAGAGGGCTCAGCCCCATATTATATATTTGGTTTTGATTTCTATGAAATTCCATCTTTTTTATTGCAGAGTATATCCTTATAACCATAACTGTTCCATTATTAGTATTTGGGCTAACCTGATGGATCCTTTACTCCTGAACCAAATGAACCTTATCAGAACCATTATCACTGTTTCAGAGCCATGGTAAAGCTTATTTCTAGAAGATGACCTGGAAAAGATATGTTTCATGGTGCCACAGCTCTTAGAAGGGAAAATCTTATGCATCCTAAGACCCCACCCCACTCCCAATCTCAGCTGACTACACTAGCAAAGGACACCCGGCCTAGAGGAAGCAACTCTGTTCGCCACCCAGAGACCTATGCATGACTTGACAAGAAAAGATGAGAAGGACATTTTAGATTGTTCTCTCGGGATTTGGGAAATGAGACACTGGACCAGCTGGCTATGCAAAGCTAACATGAACGGCGTGTAGAATCACATGCCGGGTGGCCATTTGAAGTCCTGAACACACTGAGTAAGCAGCAGCAAGGACAGGCACAGAGAAGCAAAGGCAAGAAGCCACAGTCCATCAGAAAGTGTGAGACTCAGAAAAGAGCTATGACTGTCCCTGACACCATTCTAGGTTCTACTCCCCAGACGCCCAACTAATTATACAGCAATTCCTGTTCTTAGATCACTTTGAAACTTTACAATAAATCTCCCTTTCAACTTAAACTGATTTGAGGAGGTTTGTAATCCTTGAAAACAAAAAGTTATTAGAACATGGTCCAAGGATGACAGACTAGTGCATTTAATATTTCAATGCTTTCCATTTCCTCACCTCTATAGTTCTTTGAGGAGTAGTCTGTGCTCCCTGTTTCTATTTCCTTACTTCCTAATCATTCATTTCTCCCTGTAACTCTCTTGAAACTGAAACAGGTATGACCTAGTTATTGCATTCGGTGGGCAATTCTCAGTCCTTATGTAACTTAACTTCTCACTCACACACATCTAACACTTGTCTCTACTTGTCTCCTGAGTGCTGGATTGAAATTTCCACTCCCTGTTGAGCTTCTCCACTGGGAAGTCCAGACCTGTAGTTGACATTCACCTTCTTCCCCAAACCTGTTCCTCCTCCTCCTCTATCCTTACTTTGGTCCATTCCATCATCCTCTCAGCTCCCCAAACAACTTGTAAGTCAATAAGTCCTATCAATTCTATCTCTTAACTTTCTTAAAAATCAACCTATTCTCTATCCCCAAAGCCATTGCCTGAATTGAAGCTGTCATCATCCCCTAGACCTATAGCCAGAGGTCTAGGTCTAGAAATTGATTCAATAGAGAAACTAAAAAATCTTTTAAGGTTTCCAAAAGATTCTAATATGTAACGATTTTAAGAACTACAACCTTCTAGCTGATCTCTTCCTTAATGAAGTCATCCTCTCTACACAGCCACCAAGCAGTCAACACGTATTACTGAAAAACCACCAGGCATCAAGCACTGTGTTAGACCCTAGACATACAAAGGAAGAAAACAAAACCTTCACCCTAGGGAAGCGCACAGTCTAGTAGGGGAGAAGTCAAATAAACAAATTACGAAACAATGTAATAAATTTTCTAGAGATATGTAGTATAATAGCTATTGTACATTGTTTACTAAATGCTGGATATTGTGGTGAGTGTCTTATGAACACTATTTCATTTTAATCCTTCATTAGCGCTATGAAGGAGATATTATCTTCAATTTACAGATTAAACAATTAGATCTCAAAGAGACTGGAATTTTGTACAAGACTTTACCCTCTAGAGTGGAGAAGGCCAGGACTTAAATGATGATCTGATTCCGAAAACCCAGTCCCTTAATTAGTATGGTGTGGTTTGGGAGGGGGAAAAAACGCAAGCAAATAACTCCTAGTGTCACCTGAACCGAGTAATGTGGACAACAGATGAATTGTGAGAAACACAATTACTGAGGAATGGCAAGGTCAGTGCATGGACAGAGGTATGGGGAGATGAGCCTGAAACTTAGTCATAGCCCTGGTTCTTTTACATCTTAATAGCGTCTTTATTCTTAGTTCTAGCCTTAATTCTTTTATATCTTTAACCTCTTCTTTATTCTTTTTTTTTTTTTTTTTTTTTGAGACGGAGTCTCACTCTGGTACCTGGGCTAGGGTGCCGTGGCATCAGCCTAGCTCACAGCAACCTCAAAGTCCCGGGCTCAAGGGATTCTCCAGCCTCAGCCTCCCAAGTAACTGGGATTACAGGTGCTAACCACCATGTCCAGCTAATTTTTCTACATTTAGTAGAGATGGGGTCTTGCTCTTGCTCAGGCTGCTCTCAAATTCCTGATACCAAGCGATCCTCCCACCTCGGCCTCCCAGAGTGCTGAGGATTACAGGCGTGAGCCACCACGCCTGGCCTTTATTCTTAACACACCAAAAAAACTACACAAAAAGAAAATTCCATTAGCTGTCACTTTTTAAATTCCCTTTAATAAATTAGTAAAAATCTCATCAAATTTAAATGTGCAACTAATCTGGGAAGCCTTTCCTGACACCTTAGTTTAGGTCAAGGCCCTCTTGTTGTGTGTCCTGGGGGCTCCCTATGCTTTCCCTTTCTTGTGCTTATCCAAGTATGTAATGATACAATTACATGATTCTTTGGACAATTCCACTCCTCTCCACTGAACACTGAGCTCCACAAAAATTCATGTCTGCTTTACTCGACATTATCTCCACAGCACATAGTAGACTCACAAAAGGTCTTCCCTATTCATCACCTCTTTTCTTTTTCTCTAGAGACAGGATCTCACTCTGTTGCCTAGACTGGAGTACAGTGATATGATCATAGCTCACTGTAGCCTCTAACTCCTGCTTTCAAGTGGCGATCCTCCTGCCTCAGCCTCCCAAGTAGCTAGGACTTCAGGCACACCATCAAACCTGGCTAATCTTTTAAAATTTTTTGTAGAGACAGGGTCTCACTATGTTGCCCAGGCTGGTCTCGAACTCCTGGGCTCAAGTGATCCTGCCACCTTGGCCTCCCAAAGTGTTGGGGTTACAGGTGTGACCCATTACGCTCTCATTACCTCTTTTCAGCTCACAATATCATCATCCTAATGCAAATCATGATTACTTGATTATGTCTGAAATATTAAAAATCACTGCCATCTGGTTTCTGCTTATACTTTCCTATAGTTTTAAAACATCATCTGTAAGACTGGCAAATTAATCTTTCTAAAACATTCCTTTCAACAATCATTCAATAAATATTATTAAACTCCTATGTGCCAAGTATGTATATTTCACTGTTTAATAAAATCTTATTGATTTCCTACTGCTTATAGAATAAAGTTCAAAATTTCAGTTAGATTTGTCTGCTGAAAGAAACAAGAAACAAAGCCACCCCAGATCTTGGTCTACAATATCATTTTCCACTAAAAGGAACCAAGGCTCTTCACTGAAATGGTTAATTTCAGGGTTGGGAATGGGCAGGTACAGGATAAGCCTGGAGTATCTCAACATGCCAGAAAGTAAGAATGTGCTCAGCAACATGATGGGGGCATGTCAAAGGACACAGGAACCACCTGAAAGAGTTCCCACTTTTCAAGCCTGGGATAATTTGAGCACCAAAATAACGGATAGTGATAAGTTATAAATCATTAAAAAATGGAAATTAACGAGTGCATACCAATAAGACAGAAAGAAAGGGAGGGAGGGAAAGAACCAAAGACCAATTGGTAAATGGGGAGAAAGTGCTAGAGTAGAAACATCAGCATTTTGTAGCCATGGTGGTGAAGACTAGGTCAAGTAAGAATCAATAGTGGATGCTAAATCTAGGAGAAAATTTTTGATAAGGAGCAGGATATTAGCAAGGTCTTAAATTATCTCCCCACAAACTACCCCATTAGTTTCAAAGGAAGAAAAAAAAAACAATAATTATACAGTGGCAAGACAGGGCAACACCTTGATCCTTAACGGGGTAATCAAAATTAACATCGCCCCTCAAGCAGAGAAAGACATCATGGGTCCCAGATGTGATAACCTGAGAAAGACACAATTATCTCCTAGCAGTATTCTGGCCAAGAATGCATAATCTCAATGTAATTACAAAGAAACTTCAGGCAAACCTCATTTACTAGAATGAGGAACATTCTAGTTTAAAAAAAAAAAAGGAGGGGAAATGTATTCTTCAAAAATATCATAAAATACAAATAAATGCTGTGGAAATGTTCTAGATTAAAAGAGGCTAAAGCAACTAATAACTAAATATACCTACTAAATATCAACTAAATATAACATCTAACCCTAACTGGTCTTTGCACTGGAGGGGGGAAAATGCTACAAAGGCCATTACCAGATCAACTGTGAAATAGGAATTATGGAATGTGAACCAATGTAAATTTATAAAGTTGACAACTATACTGTAGTTACATAAGAGAATATTCCTATTCTTCATTTAAGTATTCAGAGGTGAAGGGCCATAACTGATCCTCAAATAATCCAGAAAAAAAAAATTACACACATTCAGAGACAGAGAAAGGAAAGGAGAGAAGGGAGAAGAGAAGAAAGTGAGCATATGGTAAGGTAAATAGGGTAACATGTTAAGAATAGGTGAATCTGAATAAAGAATATACAGGCGTTCCTTATATTACCTTATTCCTGCAACTTTTTTAAGTTTGAAATGAGTTCCAGATAAGAAGTTAAAGATTATAGCTCTCCAACTGGACTGATACAGTAGTATTAGTCTATACTGTCTAATACAGGAGCCCCCAGCTACTCAAGGCTACTGAACAGTTGAAATGTGTGATTAGTCCAAATTGAGATGTGCCATTAATGTAAAATACATACTAAATTTCAAAGTCCTAGCACAAAAAAAAAAAGAATATAAAATATCTCATTAATAATATTTATATTGATTGCATGTTGAAATATTATAGATATACTAGGTTACAGGAAAATATTTTTTAAAGTAGTTTTACCTTTTACTTTTTAAAAATATGGTTACTAGAAATTTTAAATTACATATGTGACTCAAATTTGCATTGAACAGTGCTGAGCTCAACAACCAACTATGTCCACAATGAGGTTTCCCACTACCTTTGCAAATTTCTCAATTTCTTTCTGTTCTAAATAGACCTCTATCTCTAAAGTCACCTGGTTTTAAGCTACTGAAGGGCAGATTGTGTCTATTCACTGTTATATGCCCAGTACCTAGCACACAGCAAATGTTATAGATATTTATTTGTTGAAAGGCAATTTGCTCAGGAAGGAGGGAGGGCAGGAGAAATGAGCTCACTCCCCTCTTCGTGTCTTTGCTTACACTCTAACTCCTTCCTGCAATGAAACTCTTCCTCTCTCACTCACTCACATTCTTCAAAACCCCATCTCAGTCCCACTCACACAGGTTCATTCTGACCTTTCCTCCTCTGTACTGCTACAACCTTCATTGTCAGTATCATTTACTTTGGCACTTAATTACGTAAGTTCCTCGAGGCAGAAGCTGGGTCTCATATTTTTCCGGTATCTTCCACAGTGACTAGCATAGTGCTAAGCATATTATTAATAGTCGAGTAATGAAAGAAAAGGGCAGCAACTTGGTTGACAACGTTTGGCTACCAAAAGAAAAAAAAAAGAAAAGGGCAGCAAAGTGCCAGGAAAAGGCAAATGGATTGGGAGTTCGGAAAATTTGGCTCTAGTCTCTAGAAGTCTTTGACATCTACTAACTGTGTTGCCTTAGATACCACCTAATCTCCCTCAGTTTTTACTTCCTCATTTAAAAATCAGACAGACCTGATGACCATAAAAGCAGCCCTTCTATTTCTACAATTATGGAATAATTAAACCCATTTTTAGAAATATTATAGATATTTTCCAGCAAAAGGAAATATACTACTGTTAAATCACAACAAGTTCCTTAAGAAAGAAATGGCGACAAAGTTTACAAACGGCCTAACTTTAAATGTCAATCATCATTCTGGTCATCAAGCACTTTAAATACATGTCTTTCTTCAAAGGACCCATTAAGCAAAATATTCAATACATACATATTGGAGCCACCTCATTGTGTTGGTTTTATGTGGGTTTTTTCCAAGCCCTTTCAAGCCTCAGACAAACACCATCTATTAAGCCAATGAAAAAGAAGGAGCAGAAGGAGAACCAGAAATCAAATTTCTATGAAGTACCCTGGAACCGTATTGGTGATGTTCAAAGACTATGAGTTATCATTGATCATGATCACATTGTCTGTCTCTTCTTTCAAAAATGCTATTTAGAGGACATTATTCAGGAGACAATTACAATTGTTAAAATGAAAAGGTCATCTAAAAACAGAATGTTTAAGGAATGCAATATAATTTAAAAGCACGGAGACCATTTCAAACAAATCTCTAAATCAGCAACTATATTAATAGTAAAATAAAATGGTTTCCATGTTACATAAAGATTCAAGTCTATACCTGTTAGTAAACACCACCTGTACAGTTAATATACATTAACATAAATATATATCCTAGGTTCTAAATCAGTAATACAAATCACCAAATTTCTTTAAGACTTTTATCAAAATATCCCTATTAAATGCTGAGCATTAACACTGACTCACCTACAAGATAAATCAGAACTCTTTCAAAGTGACTCTAGGTCCTCCCCTAATTTGGTCTCTAGCTATGCTCTGTAGCTTCATCTCCCACCAATCCCTGCCTATCATCTCACTTCCTAAACTTAATTGTTCACACTCCCCCTAGTATTACTTGCTCCATTTATGACTCCATGTCTTTGTACTTGCTGTCCCCTCTGCCTGACATGTCCTTCCCTCTTTTGAGGTATGCACATCCCCTCCTCCCTGAAGCTCTCCCTGATTGCCCTACCACCATCCCACAAAGCGGCTCCCAGAGCACTCTTCATTATTCTATTACATAGCACTACTATGTAATTACTTTAATTACTTTTTCAATGTCCACCTCTCCAACCAGGCTATGAGTTCTAAAGGGAGGACCCATATCTCATTAAACTGTTTTGCGACCCCTAGCATAAATGCCTGGAATTTACTGAAACTCAATATAAGTATACTGAATAAAAAAAAGTTAAGTAGTTAATCATGAGAAACACTTCAAACTTTCCTATTAAAGAGTGAATACATTTAACACAGTGGTTCTCAACCAGAGGCAATTTTGCCCCTAGGGGACATTTGGTAAAATCTGGAGATATTTTTGGCTGTCACTACAAGGGGATTTGGGCAGATTGCTACCAGTTTCTAGTAGGTAAATGCTAGGGATGTTGCTAAACATCCTATAATGCACTGGGTAGCCCCCTACAAGAAAGAATTATCCAGTCACAAATGTCAATAGTGCCGCAGTTGAGGAACTCAGTTGTCAACCGACTTATTCAGATATGATGATTCGATGTTACATCTCAGCAATAACCACAATAAATCCCAATTTTGTAGTTTTGACTGAAGCTTCTGTAACAGTTGATATGTATGCACCAACACTAAAAATGATCTTTATACAATTTCAATGCTTAACAACATTAAACCAAGAGTACTGGAAAGCATCTTATATTTCTAAAAACTAATCTGTAACTACCAGAAGCTACTCTTAAATCAGTAAACACTGTAGTTTTTTTAATAAACTTTAAAGCAAACCACAGGCAAATTAATTTTCACTTGTGGAACTATGACAGAAACACAATCTGAAACAGGAAGTAATCAGTTCCTCCAGGTCTAATAAAAGAAAAATCTCTTAAGTACTGCAAGTACACACAGATGTCTTTACTGTTGAACAAACTAAGTGATAGGGAGAGTAAAGCGCATACCCCTGCTACTGCCAAAATCATCGTTTATCAAGATTTCAAAACTCTGACAAAAATCACTGCAAAATATAATCAAATGTCAATACAGGGTGTCGGATAAAGAAGTTAACCAATAGATGATCAAGTTTCACATGACTTCAACATTTCACCAGAAAGCTATGCAGAAGCAAGAACACTCCCTTTCTATACACTGGATGACTCAACTCTCTTTGACACATTCTTTGGCTGAATACTACAAATTCACTAATTTCTTTTGTCCTTTGAGCTAGTTATCCTACTCCCTTGGTAAAGAACTAATCGGTTTGGCACCTACTTTCAATCATCTACTTTCTTTTACACTCTATCAGCCTCAAAAAGAAAAGAAAGAAAAAAGCTAAGCTATCCAAAACAAAAACTTGAGTACAGCAACTTATAGGAAAAGAGATTTTAATGTTATTCTAGGAACTGATTCCTAAACGATATACCTACAGTTTTCCAATACTCTAATCCTTTTATCTTTCAAGGTTTTCCAGATTTCAAGTAGAGGTAACACTGGCAGAAACTAAGTGTATACCGTTTAATAAAGCTTACTGCGGATTTATTCTTGTAGAGCTAAAATAAGGTACTGGGCCTTGGAGGGGAAACTCATTTTTAATTAAAAGAAAGTTTCCAACAGTGAGTAATATCTTCCTTCTCAGCTGACTTTGCCAGTAAGTATCAGTCCCACGAGTGGGCCCACGCTAGGCCGGGTCTCACCACATTACCCTCCAGTGTGGTCCAGCTGAGAAAGAGAAGCCGTGTGTGGCAGGTGCCGTGTCGTGTCAAGTTGGGGGACACGGTGGGCGGGAAGGGTGCGGAAGAGCGAAGCAAGCTGCCCACAATTTCCCACGGGGCGTTCTCCAGCCCGGCAGGCGGCTGGCCGGCCCGTCCCACAGGCACCGACTCTCCATTTTAATTCCCATTCTGGGATCCCGGGAGGAACGCACCGGCACCACACCCTCCAGCTCGCAGCCGGCTCGCCCTGACAGCCCCGCGCCCCAGCGGAGCCGGGCCTGTGCGCTCAGGGCCACCGGAGCTCCGGCCTGTGGCCCCGCCCGCCCCGCCCGCCCCTGCGGCCTGCCCCAGGGCCGGACGACCGCGGCCTAAGCGCCAGCCGGGCTGCGGGGCCTAGAGGAGGCAGGAGCCCGCGCTGAGGAGGGGGCGCCCGCGCTGCCACCTCGGCTGCTCAGCGCGGCGGCGGCGCCCGCGGCCCCGGGCCCGGGCTCTCCCGCTCACGTGCTGCCGGAAAGACGGTTTCACTCTCTTACCCTCTGCAAAATCCTCCTTAACATGGTCTAAACACCACCCGGCGCCGCCGCGGTGACTCTCCGGACCCTACGCCGGGCCACTCACTACTCGGGGGTGCGCGGGCGGGAGGGACCGGGCCGGGAGGGGACGGGGGAGGAGGTCGGGGCGAGGCGGTGGCGGCAGCCGCTCGGGCGGCCCCGACTTCCCCACGGGCGGCGAGAGGGAGCGCGCTCGAGCGATCGAGCGACAAGGTAGCCGGCGAGCGACAAGGTAGCCTGCGAGCGCCCACCAGCCCGCCGGGCCGCCCCCGTAACTGACAGCTGGGCGGGCCCGCCCGCGGCCGCCGAGGGGCGGTGCAGCCGCCGCCCCGCCCCCGGCCTGTCCATCTGCGGGAGGCGGGGCTGGGAGAGGGCCGGTCCGGGCCTACGACCAATCGGAAGCGGTGGCGGCGTGGGCGGCTGCGTGACGGACAGGCGGCAGGACGTTGGCGCCACCGCTCCTTCCGGCTAGCTGAGCTACGCCGCGGCCGCCGATCGCACGCCCAGGCTCCGTCAGAGGGCCGCGCCCGCGCGCCGACCGCGTGCCCGCTAGGAGGGGCGGACCCGGACCCCCGAGGCCCGGCCTGGGGGTGCCCCTGATCAGGGCGGGAGGAGGCCGCACCCGGCAGGTGCCTGTGTCGGCGCCTCAGGCTGTTTTGTAGTAGTTGTCAGTGTGACCCTTCCCGTGACTGCTCCTGGCTCTGGACGCAGTGCCGAGCCTGGGCTGGATCCTCATTTCTGCTGGAAACGCTCACGCTAGGGCTTGGCCCTGGGTCGAAGCAGGCTGGAGATCGCAAGCATTAACCGGTCTGTTGGGCTTCCCTCCCCTTTTCCAGCCCCTGGTCCACTTCCCTGCTCCCTTCCTGCTTCAAATTTCAGCCAAAGAGAAAGTAAAGAATCAGAAAAAAAGGGTAGGAAGAAGCTGGAATTTAAGTTGACAAGAGAAGTTTGAGGTTGTCCTTTTTGGGTCATAACAATATTTAATGGGCTGATGTCGTTAACAATGTTGCACTTTTTCTAAAGCTCATGCATGGCCTATTCTCATAAGGAACTTTTAAATCCTTTTCTGATAATAGATATATGAAGTAAATTATCATTAATGCCTCTGTTTCAGAGATTAAGAAAAAATGAGGTCACAGATAAAGATTGTGCCAAAACAAGACTTGGAACTGACCTCCGGGCACGATGTCATTATTTAATTCAAAAATCACAGCTCCTGCAGCCTACCATTCTGCCAGTATTCACAAGCCAAGAGGCTCAATTTTCACACAGGAAGGAAAAGAGGAACCTTTAATATTGCTTATATAGGGAAGGAACGGGAATAATGGAACTAACCGTGCTGGGAGAGGAAAAAAACACACACACGCACATAAGTAATGAATGGAGTCTGTGAAGCAATGAATGGAGTGCTTATTGGAAAGTACTTCCGGATCTTTAGAGAAGGTGTAGAAAATTACACATTATTTACAAATGAGTTAATGGATTTGAAAGTGTTTTGTAAATATAACACATTATAT
>RJWJ010012118.1:0-42667 GCA_004363605.1 Indri indri
TCACTCTTCTCTCATCGTCAACTCCTGCCATTACCTCTCACTGAGAAACCCAACCAGAGGCCAGATGGTAAGGGAGCCAATTGATGATGCTAGTATAGGTCAGACGGGCAAGGCACACAGAGCAGGGTGACGAAGTTTGGACCACGGGCAAATAGGGAATGTCCAGTGCAGGGATAAGAAGTTCCACTGTGCAGCTGGTGGGGAACCATTGCAGGATTTTAGGCAGAAGAGTTACAGGATCAGATCAGATTGGAGAAAAGGAAAGAGTTACAGGATCAGATTAGAGAAAAAGAAAGATCTTTCTCTGGCAACAGGAAAAGAACAAATGTAGACGATTGGTGAGATGGGAAAGAGGGAACAGCATTAAGTGGGATTGTTAGGACCCTGGTCAGAAGTGAGGGGCTGCACAAGGCAATGACTGTGGGCCAGGGAAGGAAAGAACCAACATTAGAGACATAATAGCAATTTGCATCACAGCTGTAATGTAATGTAATTCCTGTCAGGAATGTCTGCAGGCAGAACGATGATCAATTCCCTGAATTGTATATTAGCTTACATGTCTAATATGAAGGATAACTGCTTTTCAGCTTCAGTAAGACTTTGCACCTTGCATAGATAGGATACTTGTTCTGAAATTTAAACAGTCCAGAAATGATTTCAATCAAGACAGAAGGTACCTCTCCAACTAAATATTTGATTTGATTATTGAACTGTGAAAAGAATCAACATTCATTTAATTGCTAGCATTTTTCCTAAGAATAAAGAATATTAAGGATATTAACTGTTATTGTACCTTTAGCTAGTTTGCTAGCTAGATGTACAGAGATTCTATGTACATGTGGAAAGTGATATTTATGTACTTGTGCCCCTTATATTACTGAAAAATGCAGCAAACCTTCCAAAGACTCATAATTCAAAGACCTCTAAATGTAGCAAATAATAAATGAGTCTAAAAGATCCAAATCATGGTTTAAAAAAAAGTTTTGAGTTAGATCAGACTACGAAGTCTCTTCACGGGTTAAGAATTGCTGAGAACGATGACCTGATCTTGACTGAGATTGCTTTCAATGATTATGGATTTAGCACACAAACAATGTGAAAGTTATACAGGAGATCACAGACCCATGATGCAGAGAGGGGCTGGGACTCCCCAGGGCCTCCCTTGTTTCTTACTGAGGCATATCTCAATGTTAGGAGCTTCAGTAGCCCATGTGGATAGAGAAACCTACCTGGAGAGTGGGGTATAGAACCACAGGATTACTTTCTAAATACTTCTTATACAAGGACCTTGAAGTGGAGAACATTTCAGCACTCGAGAGTTTAACTTGAAAAAATAAAGTTCTTCCTTAATTATAGGTGTACACTTTTACTTTTTTGAATCCTGACTCTGCCACTTACTAGCTGTATAACCTTGAGTAAGTTTTGTAGATTTGCTGTGCTTCTCTTGTGTAATCTGTACAATGGGGTAAGAATAGCACCTCTTTCACAGGCTTTTTGGGAGGATTAAATGAGTTATAAATAAAAATCACTTGATAGGCACCTGGCACATCATAAGCACTTTAAAAAAGTAACCTATGGTTTTATCACATGCTAAACCACTAAGCCTACTAGGGATTTTAGGGGAGTAGACTTTTTAATGAACCAGACAGTGCCTGGGAGATACCCACATATCATCTCTCTCTCTCTCTCTCTCTCTCTCTCTCTCTCTCTCTCAATCTCTCATAAGAAATTACTGGTAGGAAATATAAAAATTGAGGATGAATATAAACAAACATGAAGAGAAGAAGAGATTAAGCCAAAAGAAATTGAAGAGAAGTGGTGTTGGTAACAAGAATAAAACCTAAATAAAGCTCAGAGAAATTACAGCAGAGACACTGGGATGAAAGAAAGTATTAGTACAAGCTGCACATAAATTCAGGGGTTATTTCCATATTAGAATGTATTACAGTAACTAGTTTTTATTTGTTCTACCAAAATTTATTGAGGATTTACAGATATAATACAGAATTATGACAATGAGTCTCATTATGGAGGAAGTGAATATAAATTCAGTGTGTTCTTTCTACAAATATAGAAAAGTGAATATCTTACTTTATAATATGTTTTTTAATTATAAAAATAAATATTATTACATGGTGTTTCCTGACACCAAATGTGTGTTTTCTCCCAAAACCAACCAATTCTCCAACACATAATTGAATTATCCAATAATTCACTTCAATTCTGACACTACTTATAGTCTGCACAGATTCCTCAGGTCAACGTCAAGGGTCAAGGGCTCCCACAAGACTGCCCTCAATTCAGATGCCAGACACAAAAGGGGTGCTCAGGTTATGGGCATGTCTGCCTATTTGACTACAAATTCACAGGGGTCCTACAACCTACTCCTTAGGTTCAATAATTGGCTAGAATGACTCAGAGAACTCAGTAAAGTGCTTTATTTATTTATTTATTTTTTAATTTTTTTTTTTTTGAGACAGAGTCTCACTCTTTTGCCCTGGCTAGAGTGCCATGGCATCAACCTAGCTCACAGCAACCTCAAGCTCCTGAGCTCAAGCAATCCTCCTGCCTCAGCCTCCCGAGTAGCTAGGACTACAGGCATGCGCCACCATGCCCAGATAATTTTTCCTACATATTTTTAGTTGTCCAGCTAATTTCTTTCTATTTTTTTTGGTAGAGATAGGGTCTCGCTCTTGCTCAGGGTGGTCTTGAACTCCTGAGCTCAAATGATCCGCCCGCCTTGGCCTCCCAGAGTGGTAGGATTACAGGCGTGAGCCACCACGCCCGACCAAAGTGCTTTATTTATAATTACCAGTTTATTATAAAGGATACAACTCAGGCACAGCCAAATGGAATGGATGTGTAGAACAAGGTGTGGAGATTAGGGGTGCATGCCCCATCTGGAAATGCCACCCTCCCTGCATGTGAATAGCTCATCAACTGGGAGGCTTCCTGATCTCCATTGTTTAGGGGTTTTTATAAAGCTTTCATTACATAGGTAGAATGGATTAAATCATTGGTCATTGTGATTGAATTTAATATCCAGTCCCTCTTTCTTGCCTGAAATTTGGGGGCTGGGCCTGAAAGTTACCAACCTCTAATCACACATAGTTGATATTTCTGGTTACCACCCCCCATCCCGAAATTATCTACAGTCCTCACTACGTGTCATTTCATTAGTATAAACTCAGGTATGATCCAAAGGAGTTTGTTATGAATAACAAAAGACAGAGAAAATTCCAAGGGTTGTTAGCAGCTCTGTCCCAGGAACCAGGGACAAAGACCAAATATATATATAATTTATTATTATTACTATACCCCAGTTATAAAGAGATGGGCCCATAATACATAGTCATTTGTTATCTGTAAACCCAGTTCTTTTGCAGGACTAAATATATCATCTCAGATCAATGCTGTATTATTGAGCTTCCCAGCCAGGGACACCCAAGGTAACCATGCAGTCATAAATGTGACAACAAGGGCTGGAGTCTTCTGGTCATGAGCATTCTCCTCTGTTTATTGCAGTATGGCATACATGTGCCATCATATTCTGTGCTGTGTGTACCAAGAAACGAACAGTTGGGAAGCACTATTTATTGCAGCTGTTGATATATTTGCCATTTTTCCTTGTTATAGAAGTCGATGATACCTATTAATTAATCAAAATAAGTTCCTGAATGACCATTGTTTGTAGGAACATATTCATGTTTGAATGTTTATTCAATTTAACGTTTTTCTACGTGGCATCATTAGTATCTATGTGCCTAAAAACTGTATGCAATACACAGCTAGATCATCTTCAGGAATCAAATTTTCTTGCCAAGAAAATCACATTGGGGTGTGATTACAATTGCAGGAAGTAGCATACAACTTTTCCCCCATCATGAAAGGAGAAGATCATACCAAGTTCAACAAAGAGTCATTAATCCCTCTTCTTCAGGGCTGTCAGCTCAGCAGTATATTTTCATAATTGATAATTTCCAACAGGTAACTTGGCAGGATTTCTCTTTCTGGCATTTGAGTTAGGAAAAGTGAAGGATTTCCCATTTAGTTAAATGTTGTTTAACCCCCGGACAACTTCATATAGTCTTTGATTATCATTGGTAAACTGTACTAGAATTTCTAATGCTGTTGTTTTGACATTGCAATCTTCTACATTATGGTTTTGGAAGGGTGGATGTCTGTTAATTAAGTTCCTAAAAATGTTTTAATTTGCTGATGGGAGTTTAATGAGATAAATATTGATATGGTTTGGAGATTTGTCCCTTCCAAATTTCATGTTGAAATTTCATCTCCAATGTTGAAGGTGGGGAAGAATTGTAGGTGTTCGCGTCTTGGGGGCAGATCCCTGCTGAATGGCTTGGTGCTCTCCCTGAAGTAATGAGTGAGTCCTCACTCTATTAGTCCATGTGAGAGCTGCCTGTTTAAAGGAGTGTGGGGACCCTCTCTTCTCTCTCTTGCTTCTTCTCTTCCCATGTGACACACCTGCTTCCTCTTCACCTTCCACCTTGATTGGAAGATCCCTGAAGCCCTTCCCAGAAACAGATGCTTCTTGTACAGTCTGCAGAACATTAAGCCAAATGAATCTCTTTTCTTTATAAATTACCCAGTCTCAGGTATTCTTTTATAGCAACACAAAACTGACTAAGACAAATATGAATGCAAAATTAGACAGATTCTGTTACAATTCCAGAATGATCAAAAAAGGATATCAAAAATACAAGGAAGAGGAAGATAGAGGGAATGTTTTCAAAAAAATTGTTTAGGAGCTCCTTGATGACCCAGTTGTATAGGTCAAATTTTCAGGCATGGGCCCTTTTGGTTTATAGTCTCAACTAAGCCAGAAGATCATAACTTCTTGGGGTAAAACACTTTACTTTTTCCCACCTTGAGATACATTATCTCCCCCTTTTCCACACCATGAGTTAGCTGTTTCAAGCTCTGTTAATTCATCAGCCAATATGAACATACTCTAAGGGTTCTAACTGACTTTAAACACAGCAGAACTGAGTCCTTTAGGAGAGAAAAGAGACTCAAAGATACCTTACAACCAGAGTGCCTTTATAAACTGTTATTTTAGTTTCTAATTACTGTACAGAAGACTGTCATATAGAAACACTCCAGATATGTTATTAAAATATTCAAAAAGAGTCTGTAGTGACTGTGCATGGCATATTTCAGGATTCTATTTTAAACTCACAGCTCTTGAAAGTAGAACATAAATTATGCATCAATGAAAGGGTCACCTTTTTATCTTTCATGAGACCCTTTTAATGATCCTGTATTTCCAAGAATAGGGAAGGAGTATATGTCTACTGCAGTGCATCTCTCACATAGGTGTCCTTCCCTGTGGTCTGGAGATTTTGGATAACTTCTTAATATTAGTGCAATGTCTTCTTGGATAGATGTAGATTCCTTGAGTCCTTGTTATCCATTGGGCAACAGGATGTCACAGAAAAGGAGGTGGGTAGATGCTGTCATTTCTGTAAAAGGAAAGACACAGCACAAGAGAAACAACTTTATTCTACTCATATCATTTATAAAGTCCTATTTGACCTTAACTAAGTAGAAGTGTGTATTGGGTAAGAAATTAGACTCAAAGATACTTTAATATCAGAGCTGTTTTTCAGGATTGTTATCCAAGTTCATAATCATACTACAGAATGTCATCATTCTGAAAGACTCTAGAGAAATGCTATTAAAATATTCCAAGAAATATTTTAGTAACTGCGCACAGCATATTTCAGGATTCTCTCCACTGTATAATGATATAGAAGGTACCCTAGTAAATGTCTTAAAATAGGCATTTTTCCACTGGAAAGCTAATGAATAATTTTCATTATAATTTAAGAGAAATTAGAAAAGAGAAATAATTTAAAGCCTATTTAATTCACCCTCATTTCTGGTAATAAGTCCTTCTCCACTGAGCCCTGCCTCTGCCCTTGCTTTTTAAAGGATATTTAGCACATGCTCCTTCTGATTGTGTAACCTAATTGGAGTTGTTAGTTAAGGCACCAGAAAGGAAAATGAGGTCAAGATTCTTAAAAAGCATTTCCTTGCTGATCCAGAAGATTAGAGTTAAAGGGGCACTAAAATATATGAGAGCATGCTGGTGATTTCCAAGATAGGTTTGACTTACTGTCTTCTTTTTCCCTCATATTGCATGAATATCTCTTCATAGTCAGAAAAACTGGTCCCAAAGAGGAAGGGCTTGTGGGCCTAGGCAAGAACAGGATGTTACAGGAAATTTTCTCAGAATCCTAGGACTACCGGCTGGTATGCTGCAAAGATCTTTACTTCAATATGGATATACAGATTGCTTATCAATGCTAAATAATAGTGTGTGTGTATGGGGCGGGGGGGTCTCCTCAAGAGCTAGATAGATAAGCCCTTGGAAAAGTGATGGCCTTGAAGCTCAGGTGTCGTTGTCTAGTCATTGGGATGAGGATGTTTTCAGGAAATGAGACTACTGTCTTCCCTGTACATCTGTATAGTTGCAATGAGGCCCCAGTAAGTCCAAGAGAAGATACCTCCAAAAAGTATTCAGAGCAAGCAGGAAGGAATTTCAAACATATATGCACTGAAGGGAGATCTTTGTGTCAACTTTGTGAAATTGGTAAATTATTGGGCTGCAATCCAGATAGCTGGACTGCAAGATTTCCATATCACGTGTATTGCACAAAGAAGAAATATAGTAGAGATTCTACTATTAATACAACATGTTTCTCCAGTATGAGTCAGGCCTGTTTGGAGTAAGCTATGCATAAGGTCAAATATGTTGTCCTTGGCAGCATAAAAGTTTGGAATGACTTGGGTTCATATGTTGAGTACTTTGTAAGTGTGAACATCTCAGACGTTATTAATTAATGACTCCCGTTATGAAATTCTTCACCCGTGAAACATGATTAGTTAAAATTGTTTCCCTGCTAGACACCAGTATTTCTCTTAAAGAATAAATGCCTTTATTTAGAAATAGATTCTAAGTGGTACAGAGATGATGAACCTGTAAGTCCATGAGTTTGCAGGAGATAAGGGAGGAAAGTAACAGTCCATTCACTCTGATAAATTGGTAAAAATTGCCAAGGGATTTTATTTGTGTAATGGGGAAGCATGATATTCTATTTCCAATCATCTTCTATATAGTCTTGCAGTGAACTTATCTCCATTACCCTCTGAATCCCTTCTGTGTCAAAGCCTATTGCAAACTCCAGGTCTCCTAGGAATGGCAGTTTTGGGTACAGTAAGGGAATGGAATCAAGAAATGAAAACTGGGTCCTAGGAGGAACTCAACAAATCAGCAGTAATAAAATATATCACATAAAATTAAGAATCCATCAGCAGCTTGAAATGACATTCAGAATTGCAGGAATTAGCAGAAATCTTGGAAAAGGCACTGGACTTTCCATGTAAATAAGATGGGATTTGTGATGATTCTCCTGACATCACAAGGGAAGGATGATCCCGCTGAAATGTTGATCAATTAGCTGACATGGTAGTGTTACTATCAAATTAGATTAAATTAGATAATATATACATCCTTTCAACAAATTGGCTACCTCTTTTCTCATAAATCTTTTGCATCTCTTCCATCTTGCCTTTCCCTGGATTTCTGTATCCACATACTAAGCATGGCTCCTCGAGACTTGTGTCTGGGATTCTGTGTGGATCTGCTCTTACTGACAATGTGCTATTATGAAATTCTCAGAGTCTGTAAAATGGTTTTAATAACATCTTTCTCAGAAAGTTGTGAGGATTCACTAAAATAAGATATAGAAAGGGCACAATTTATAGAATTCAAAATACTATAAATTATAGGTTTTATATTTAAACAGCAGCTCACAGCTTCTCTAATAAGAAAAAAAATAAAATGAGACAGAGAAAAGAGGCTCTTTTCTAAACAGCTACCTCCCTCTGTGGACGACACAGCTGGAAAAAAGCTTAGTGACTCCCCAGCACCTTCTTTATGTGATCTTCTCTTTAATTGCGCACCAGAACCAGAGCTCATTCTTCTTGGTTGCCAGGCCAGGGCCCTTTGTCTTTTCCCGAAGTCCTTATGCAGGAGACTGTGTTCCCAGAGCCACAGACTAAGCAGTGTGATGATAAACTTCAGAGAGTCCTGGCCTTTAAGCCCCTACGCATCCAGATCATCCTTCAAATGTGACTTTTGAATAAGTAGTTAACCACACAGAGAGATGGATGCCAGGCATTTAGAACAAGTTCTTGGATTGGCTAATCTATTTTCATTTAGTTGTCATGGTAGGATTTGAACTATTTCAGAACTTACTGAATGTGAATAATGGCCAGATTTTCCTCATTTCTTTACATGAGAATTTGGCAGCATCGATTTAACATGGGTTGAGGGTAGGGTAGTGGGAGTGAGGTCTGCCTTTCCTCCGAATTTTTCCTGCTGTCATTTAACTCAATTTGTCCTGGTTCTGGTCAATGGCAACAACATATTGCTCTGATATCCTTTTATATGTGTGTTGACAGGTTTGATGTTTCTATTACACTTTGTTTTCCTATATCCCCCAGACTGAGCACATATAGTTCTCTTAACCTTTTAACACAGATCTCATTTTGTAAATTTTCTATCATCTCGTGGCTTGCTTCAAACCTTCCCATCAGTTTTCCTTTGAAGAAAACCCATAAAGAAAATCAAAAGGGCAAGTAGAAATAAAAGGGCAAATATATCTTTTTAGCTTATTTGATCTACTTTATTTTTCTTGTTTTCTCATTAGCAGGAGTAGTGGACAAAAAATCCCCAATAAACTTGGTATCAAAACCAGCAGCCAATCTCGTCTCATGCTGTGCAACAGCATGGCTAAGCCAGGTGCTTCTTCCTGAAAACATTATTACTAAGCCTTGTTGCACAATACAGCAAATTCAATACCCAACTTAAAAAAAAAATTGTTTCTTGTCCTATTGGTAAAGAACACATTATATTGGGTCTAATCTGCACGGTGTAGCTATAAACAGGAGTGTGGACGACATGACTTTTTTAAGGCTTTGGTTCAGATAAAGAAAAGATAACCCTAAAACTAAGCTTTATCAAGGCATCCCTGAATAGACTAAATAGAGTTTGAAGACACTCAAGTATTTTATCTCACATTAAGTCTTGTTTGGAATCTTACTTCAAGATTGAACTACCCACAATGGAAAAGTTTTACATATATGTAGCACATATGATTATTATTATCATTTTATGTATATGTATATATGATTTCAATTCATCATTTTATTCTTCTGTGTCATGTCCAATAAAGAATCTATAAGGTGTCAATCTTTGAGGTTGAGGTGTTTGTTTTTTCTGCCATTTCTTTTATTTATTTATTTTACTAGGAATGCAAGTATGTTGAAACAGGAATTTCTTCTATCTGTTTCTCTGTTTTAAGAGTACGTGAGAGTGGCAAGCAAAATCTTTGATTTCGATTATACTTACTAGGGTGCTTTCAAGAAACGGGTTAGTATAAAATAATTTCAAATTTAGTTTGAATCAATACAATGACATACAGAAAAGTTAAAAATCAATTTGAGAATTGATTTACAGGAAAACAACTCCTTCTTCTGTTCTACCCAACTTCAAAAATGCAGAGAAGTAAATACTTAATAACTTACCTGCTGTACTATATAACTACATAAAAATCTAGAAGACATTTTTTTCCCTAATTTGGTACAAATCAAGCTATTCTTTCTGTGAAAACAGACATTCAAGAAGGAATCTAAGACTACTCATTCATTTTGAAACAAATTAAAGTTAATATATACCCACATCCAAAATATTTACATTTCAAACTTCATTTATGATAGAGAAATAAATGATTCCATCTCATTAATGGAATTTTGGGCAAAGTTGTATGAGACTGGAAGTGGTGGGGTTGTTTAGATGGTCACATTACTGCTCTGCCACAATATTGCCTCATTTTATATGTCCAGAATTTTACAATATAGCAAAAAGTTAAGAAAAATGATATATTCCCCTAAAAATGAACAAATTTAGTTTTCACTTTTAAATTATTTTTACTGCCTAGCATTCAAATAAGTTAACAAAGATCATTTGATCAAAGCTTTATTGGTGCCAAATTGGGGACAAAAATCATCTAGATTTATATGTAGTTACATAGCACATTGGGTAAATTATTTAGTTTTTATTTCTCTGCACTGTTTTCAAGAAAGAATGAAGTATTATAAAGAGGAAAAAATATCCAACACAGGTGGAGAGTATCACAGAAGGAAAAAGAATACAGAGAGAAGAGATTGAAAGCGCTGCAGTTGCCTTGCTGCCTAGTTCATGTTTATTTGAAGGCCACCCTAGTGATGACCCTCTCCCAAAAAGACCTCCCACATTTTTACTCTGCTCAGACCCTCAGGCAGGATGCCAAGGATATGCAGGTACCTGCTTTTAAGATTTGATCTATTCTCTAACTAGAATTGTTTGAAAATTCAGTCTATTAAACATAAGCCAGGGTGTCATCTGGGGCAGCTTGACTCACCACATACATTCTAGGCTTTGAGTGGCGGGAGGATTCTCTATGTGGGGTTATTGTAGGCATTGGTACTAGAATGTTTTTCTAATAATGGATAGAATTGTGTCTCATTTGCTCACTCATCAGGATCAACTTGACCGCTTTCTGAAGATCACTGTGACACAGTAAATGTTGGAAAAGACAAGGCAAATTCTCAAAAGATATGGTTTAAAGCCTGAGCTTTTGTCAGTCACTGAAAAGCAAAAGTAAAATCCATATACATATTTTTAATATGTACCAAATAACAAATTCAATTTTATGCTGAAATGAATATCATTATAAGATTAAAATAATTTGGCTACTAATTTTTGATATTATAGATATAATATTTTAAAATTTAACTTTGTTTACTTTCTGGTTAAAGGCTGCAAACATTGTTATCACATATTAAATCTTTACTAACACACTATCTTGTCCTTATATTACCTAATTGTTTCTAACATCATCAAGAGTGCAGAGAATAATTGATATTCTTAGTCATAATCCCTTTCAATTTTCCATTCAAAAATTTTAAGGAAGTCTTTTAATTATCTCAAAATTGGGACTTAATGTTTTTTTTATAATCTTTTACCTCGTAATTAGTTCATTGCTTTATTTCACATATACAACTTTTTGCTTACTCATTATTGAAACATTTTGTGTTAGGGGCTGCAGAGGCAAGGGTGAACAACACATGCATTCAACCCTCAATGGGCTTGCAGTCTTTAAGAAAAGGCTTTTAAGAAAATCATGAAGCCATTCTACCATTTTAAGTGGTTACAAAGAAAATATGCACAGGATCTTGCTAGAAGAAAGTGTAAAAACTCCAGAGGAAGAGGAATCAAATTCAGTCTTAGATGTAGTGAAGAGCGCTGAAAAAATATGCAAGGTGAAGTAATGTAAATCTTGAAGTACGAATGCAAATAATGGGTGCAGATCAGTTGGAAATTTATTGCAATAGCACAAATGAGCAATGGTAGCCTGATTCATACCATGGTGATACTTAAGCTAGAGAAACTGAATTTGAGATAGTTTTGGTAGTGTATTCACTAAATTTCAATTAATTGCATTCAACAGGTATAAATTCTTAATTAAGTCATATAATCATAGATAATCAAGTTAAATTCAAACTCTTGGTTTCCAGTATTTATTAGCAAACAGTATGCTCTATTATTCAGAGAAATTTTTGTTATAAAGTAGGGACTATAATACCAATACCTACTGAGAAATCTAATAATAAATAATCAGAAGTACATTCAAAAATGATAAATCTTCTATATCTTTGCATATGGAATCAACCTAAGTGCTCATCGACTGAAAAGAGAATAAAGAAAATTTGGTATATGTATGTATGTATTTCAAATCTTCCCAAAATTACCAAGAAAAAAAGAAATTGGAGTGAACCTAAAAAAATTGCTGAACTTTTAATAATCAACTCTTCATCCTAAAAACAAACAAACAAACAAAATTTTGGAATTTTTGAAATCTTTGGAAAATCCAGACCATAAGCTTCTGGGATCTTTATCATTTGGTAATTATTTCTTCACCTAAAAAAGATGTGCTTGATAACTCCTTGCATTTCTTGAGCACAGTATTTCAAGTTGTTAACTATTTTGTTATGTCACTTATATGCATTAAAAAAACAGCTTAAAACAAAACACAACAGTGTAATATTTCTCACAATTCTGTCAACTGGCTCAGCAATTCTTCTATTGGTTTCCCTTGGACTCACACATGTGGCATCATTTAGCCAGAGAATCAGCTCAACCGTCTCTTCATATGATCATTCTTCCTTAAAACCGCTGGGTCAGACTGGAATTTCTCAGCTGGTGGCATCTCAGTTCAAGAGGGAAAGCCTCTGCTTGTGTCATGCTTGCTCGTATCTCCTTGGTCAAGCAAGTTGCACAGCGAAGCCTAGAGAAAATGCAGGAGGGACTACATAGGTGCATGAATATTGCAGCAGGGATTCATTGGGGAACCGTTAATGATACAATCTACCTCCCTGTCAAAATAAATAGTAGGTACACATTTTAATTATATTTTTTGAAGTAAGATAAATAAATTGTGTATCTTTACCACTTAAAAAAAATTCTCCTAGATAGATACTATCCTTTTAAGTTTCCTTTAAAAGAGAGTCATAACTGCTGTTAACCACCTGAGTTACCAAAGACAGTATCTGATCGTTGCCTCGTCCCTGTAGAAAAGACCACCTGTTTACGGTCTGTAAATGGAGGGTTTCTTAACATGTCTTGGTATAGGGCAGAGTCAAATTTTCCAAGCTAATGTTTTTATCTGGGGAGTGAATATTTAATTTTATTACTCAAATTAATTGTTACCAACTTTTTCTCATCAGATTCACTACAAAATTTTTAAATAGCAGGCAGTTTGTTGATATTCTCACTGACTGAGAGTGAACAATGGCAGCCAGTAACCTTAAACTATTTCAGTTTTAATATTCATTAATTACTCTAGTTAACCAGTTGGGAATTAGCAGTATTAAAAGTAATCCCACTTGATAAATTATAATAATGCACTTTTAGATTTAATTACATTCAAGTTATTATGAATAAATCTTTCAAATTTATAGATGGCTTTGGATGATCTTGTCTTTTCCTTGTAATAGCATTTTTTTTTTAATTTCAGAATATTAAGGGGTACAAATGTTTTGGTTACATGGGTTGCTTTGTACTGCTTGAGACAAAGTTATAAGCGTGCCCATCTCTCAGATAGTGTATGTTGTAACCCTTAGGTATGATTTCACCCATTCCCTCCTCCTCCCTCCTATTTGATTTCTGTTCAGTTTTACTTCCTATTGTGCACTTGTGTGCTGTTCAGTTAGTTCTAATTTAATAGTGAGTACATATCCACGGAACATGCTATGAAGGTTGAGGAAAATGATCCTTTTACAATTCTTTCCAACATTTCTTTCTCTACCTCCTGATTCTTCTTGGTTACATTTCCAATATTACACTATTATGTATACCATTAATATTCTCTAAATTATGTTCTCAAAGTTTTTAGTTTTGCTTAGCATTTCTTTCAGGCAGTGTAGTATAGAAGTAGAGATAGGCTTCAAAGTCCGAATACTTGGGAACAAAATCCTTTCTCCACCTCTTCCTAGCTATTTACATTTGTATTCGTATTCATATATACACATAGAATGATGTATGGATGTGTGTGTGTATATAAAATTGCATGTGTGTTTATATATATAGGTATATATATGCGTGTGTTTACATATATACAGAAAGTTTTTCAATCATAGCAAGTAGTCAAATAACATATTTTCATTACAGTGTGCAAAAGAACAAATTCTTACCAATAGCTCCTTGTTCCAACACTTTTACCTTTTGATATTTTAATTTGATTCATGTATTAATTGGCTGAATTTCTACATTAAGGATTTTTTTTCAATAAGTGGTCATAGAAGCAGCTAACATATTTTGTATATAAGAGCTTGATAAATATTTGATAAATAAAAATATTCGTTGAATAAATCAAAGCTGGGTATTACCTGGATTCTATCATGGCTGAGATATTTTATCTTTTGCCTTCTTATTTAAATTATATCTTCGTTGGACATAATATTTGTGGCTCAAATATTATTTTACTTAGAATTTTTTAGACATTGATGCCATTGAATTTTAATAGGTTTCAGTCTTTTTTATTTTTGTTGCTGATTTACTTTTTCTGCTTGAACATATGAAGAATTTTTTTTTTAAGTTTGAAGTTCCTAATTTAATTATCATTTATCATTAGGAATTATCATTAAATTAGGAATTATCATTCCTAATTTAATTATTGAGAAATCTTTATCAATTTGTTTTTCTGAAACATAGACTATCTTTATTCTGAAGATTGACTTTTTTCATGCCATAAAATGTTTCTTTTAATAAATCTTTGAATTAATATCTGCCCACGTGTGGGGTTTTAGATCCCAGGAACACTAATCGTCCTTGTGTTGGGTCTGTTTTTGCCTCTCCTCTATAACTACTTTTTCTCTGTTAATATCTTATTAACAATGTATGAACATAAATTGCATGAAACTTTTCTTCGATTTTAGAATTATGACTTTCAGTGTTGTCTCTTGGTTATTTCAAAATTACTAATTTTTTTTTAAGAATGCTATGTGTCTCTTCAATTAGTAATCTCTTCTATTTTCTCTATGTTATTTATTATATTGCTCTTTAGCCCGTAGTGTAAATAGATTTTTGAGTTGAGCGAAATTTCCTGTAGTTTAATGGACTTCTGACTAATGTTTTTGCTCCTTATGTTGAGTTTTGATCTTTATGTTATATACTGTCATGTCTCCTCAACTTGTTTATGCCTAAGAAACTCTGTCCAGAATTTATATTTGCTGTGTATGGTGTGAGAGTTCTCTAAAATTTATTTTCCTTGCATTTGAGAAGATTATGATTCCCCACTGATTTTAATATACAGCTGAAATAACTTAATGGCAAAAGACTGAATGTTTTCCTAAGATAAGGAGCAAGACTAAATATCTGCCCTTACTCAAGCACTCTTATTCAATATAGGGCAGGAAGTTCTAGCCAGTACAATAAGGAAAGTAAAGGAAATAGAAAGCATATGCAGTGGAAAGGATGCAAAAACAGTTACTATTTACAGATGGCACGTTTGCCTACATAGAAAATCTCAAAAAAATTTTGAAAAACACTCCTGTAAGTAAATGGTGATTTTAGCAATGCCACAGGAAATAAGATAAGCATACAAAATTCAAATGCATTTCCATATATCAGCAATGGATATGTGAAAATTGAAACTAAAATATCACTTGCAATCACTCAACAAAATAAAATACTTAGGTGCAAATCTAACAAAACATCTACAGGACCTGCATGCTGAAAACTACACAATGCAGGTGAAAGAAATCAAAGAAAATCTAAATAAACATAGTTGTTCCTAGATTAGAAGACTCAGCATAGTAAATATGACAATTTTTCCCAAATTTATGTGCAAGTTTTATGTAATTACTTTTAAAATTCCATGAAGATTTTTGTAGACAAAATAATTTTAAAATTTGTATAGAAAGACAAAGGAGCTAGACTAGCTAAAACATTATGAGTTAAAAAAAGAATAAAGTGATAGGAATCTGTCTACCTAACTTCAAGATATATTTTCTAGCTATAATACTCAACACTATTCCACCAGTATTGGTGGAACAATATACACATAGACAAATGGAACAGAACAGAGGACCCAGAAATACAGTATGTCCATACACATATATATGTCCAGTTAATTTTTTTTAGAAAAGTATAAAAGCAATTCAATGGAGGAAAGATAGCCTTTTCAGCAATGGTATGAGAGCAATTAGACATTCACAGATTAAAAAAAAAAAAAGACCTTGGACTAAGTCTCATACATCATATAAAAATTAACTTGAAATGGATCACAGACTTAAGTGTAAACCATAAAATTTCTCTGGGGGGAGGGAGGAAATTAGGAGAAAATTTTCAGGATCTGGTGTATACAAAGAGTTCTTAGTCTTGATACCAAAAGCACAATTCATAAGAGGAAAAGTTGAAAAACTGGACTTCATCAAAACTTAAAACTTTTGCTCTGTTAAAGTCCCTGTAAATAGGATGAAAAGACAAATTACAGAGTGGGTAAAAATGCTTACAAAATACATATCTGATAAATAACTGGTATCTGGAATATATTAATAGCTCCCAAATGGCAATAGGAGAAAACCAATCTGAATAGAAAGTAGGCCAAAGATGTGAGGACACATTCTACTGAAGACGATATATAAATAGAATTAAGCAAATGAAAAGATGTTGAAACTTATTAGCCATTAGGGAAATGCAACCTATAACCACAATAAGATATCTCTACACACATATCAGGATAGATAATATAAAAAGTAGTGATGACTCCAAATGGTGGCAAGAATACCAAAAAAACTCGATCATTGACACATTGCTGTCACTCTGGAAAATAGCAGTTTAAAAAAAAAAAAACCAAAAAAACAAAAACTAGACATGCAATGTAATACAAGCCAGCAACTGCACTCCTCTGCTTTTAACCCAGAGAAACAAAGACTTATGTTCACATATAAACCTGATCATGAATATTTATAACAGCTTTATTCATAATAGCTCAAAACCAGAAAACACCCAGATGTCCTTTAGCAGGTAAAGGGTTAAATAAAGATGGTCCATCTATACCATGGAATAATCAACAATAAAAATGAATGAACTATTGATATACAGAACAACCTAAATGAATCTCCAGAGGATTATCCTGAGTGAAGAAAAGTCCTTCTCAAAAGGTTACACAATGAGATTCCATTTGTATAGCATTTTTGAAATGGCCAAATCATAGAAATGGAGAACAGATTAGTGGTTGCCAGGTGTTAGGGAAGTGGTTGAGGTGGGAGAGAAGTAGGTATGGCTACAAAAGGGCTCCATGAATGATCCTTGCGTTGATGAAAATATTGTGTGTCTCAGCCATATTTATACCATTATCCTGTTTGTGATATTGTGTCTTTCAATGTTATCATTGGAGAAACTGAGTCAGGGTACAGGAGATCAGTCTGCATTATTTCTTAACAATTGCAAGCAAATCTACAACACATAAAAAATATAGGAATCTAATTAAAATAGTATTAGTTTTACACATGTGAAGTGGTCAAGAAATACATAAATACTACAACAAATAAGACATTTTATCTTGAGTAAGAAAATTCCTTAAAGCCTAAAGATTTTTGTGCTTAATCAACCAGTGGGAAAACTTTTACAGTGATGATTCTTACAGTTTTGATATTCTCAAAAATATTACAAAGTTCCAATGAGTTTTTACAGGAAGAAGAAATAAGTATCAACCATTTTTTCATGAGAGTCTCAGCCGTATGATTTTTTGATAGGTTATAAGAATAATCTACAGCATAATAGAAAGCTACACTAGGAAAAAATTTCAGAGCTCTGATAATCTTGTCATTTATTCAATTGACTTGGTCAGTTGTGATGTAGAGAAACATAACTACTTTTTAAGTACTAGGCTGTCATGCATTAAGAACGAAAATAATTTGGATTAGAAAGTATTTTTTTCTACAGACTAACTCTGTAGAGACTTGGCAAAAATAGGAAAATATAAGTATCTTAGCTTCATTTTAAGCTGATCTATGTAAAATGGAATTCTTCCAAAGTAGGCATTTATAGTACCCTTTTGAGTGAAAGGTAATATTGAAATCTGTGTGACTGTGCATTAATTTAATCCATGTGTGCTTATGTTTAGCAACTAACTAGAGAATTAATATCTCTCCCTTCTTTGGTGATAAAGACTCAAATTTTTCACAACATTGTAAAGCCTTCTTAACTAAATCGCAGTTATGATAATAAATTAATATCTTGAAGGGCTTAAACACAAGAGAATAAAGAACTTAATAATGAAAGTTAATGGATTACAATCCATTTAAACTACATATTCAGAAAGAGTTTGTTTCATTTGGGGAGCTTTTTCTAGCTTAATACATGAGAATCTTTTGTTCTGCAAGTGAAAAATAAGCCTGGATAACCATACAAGCAAGGTCAGCTCACTGATCAAATACCGTCAGAGAAGTTATGGACATGAAAAGTTTAAAGGGCACATTGTCTACCCATCTGGACCATGACCTTGACACATGGTCATTTTTTCTTTCCTTTATTACAAAATAACTGCAGTGACTTTGTTTTTGAATTAATCATTTGAGAAAAGAAGTAGCTTTTCACACTTAAAGATGAAAAATATCTATGAGGGAAAAATCCCAAGTTATTCCCTCATCTACTTCTTGTTTGTGGGTCTCAAAGATCGAAGCCACTTTGATGAAGGGATTGCATGATTCCAGAATACAGGATTTGGTGTTTGGCCGTGAGTCAGTTGGCTGGCTTTTGGAGTTAGGACCCGTAAATCCCAAGAGACCCTCTTCGTTCCGTAGAGAGATCTGCTTTAGAATGTTTTCAATGTTATTTAACTAACCTGTACTAACTGACCAGCCACTCTGAAATGGGTGTATAGCCCTGCCCCATGTGTGTGTTTAAAGGTGCACATAGGAGAGAGTTAGAAATTAACATTTGTAAGTGGAAATTATAGAAACAGGGAAAATGGGCAAGGTTTCACTTGGGGGTGGAATTGGAGGAAAAACCATGAGTCCCCTGAAAGAAAACAGCCACAAGTGAAGTGGAAGTCATGTAGATGGTGCCAAACTGCATTTCACGCCCTACAGACAGAGAGTGCAGGGATCATGGTAAGGTGTGAGAGTGGTCTGGCCATGCAGCCATTCGAGGACACACACATACACACACACACACACAGCCTTCCCTTTCCCAATCCCGAGTGTGTGGATTTGGGAATGAGGGGACTGTGATACACAGGAAAGAACTGTATCACTGTGACTCCAGGATTTTTGTAGTGTGACATCTTTTAGAAAGAGCTGGTTGTAAAAGATGAAAGAGAAGAAGAAAAAAAATAACAGTAGTAGAACGTCAGCACTTGAGAGATCTACCACAGTAGAGGGCGTGGTTCCACCAGAGTTGACAGTAAAGATCTCTGATTATATGAGTAGATTGTACAAATCTCACACTACAAAACTCAGGTACATTAGGAACTATAGCTTTTTCTATTACTCAGTTTGATTTTTGTTTTACATCCTCATTCAGCTAGAATGGAAGAAACAGAAATCATGATTTCTCAGGGTCCTTCTCGGTGCATGAATCTGTGTCCAAGTTGCAGGAACCCAGTGGAGAGCCTAAGAGTGGGAGGACCCTGTTGTCTTTTATTCACTCAGGTAAGATGTGAGGTCATCCTTTATTGTTCTCTAACTGGCCCTGTTGTGCCCCTTAGCTCTCAGCGGCCTGTTTGTGGCATACTTGGCCTCATGGGAATTATCTTGCTATATTCTGGTTTCCTGGGAGGGCAGAAATGTCAGTGATGCTGCCTGAGTCTTATTAGTCTAGACTTGCTCCTAGGACAGTAGTAGGTCTTCAAGTGCCCCTGCAGGACTTCCTCCTCCCCTAGGCTCTTCCTAGAATTCCCAGTGCAGGTCTCTTCCTGCAGAAGACTCATCAGTGTCTAAAGCTTCTCACTTTTTTTCTTCCTCTTTTTTCTCCTTCAACATGGGGCTGGCTTTTCTACCCGGACCACTTTAGTAAATTGAAATAGATTGAACTGTGCCTTTTGGGACAATTATAGTGCCAAAGATAATAGAAGCCTAACCAAGAATAGCCGAAAATTTCCTAATTCATATGCCTGGTGTCTTCTTAGTTTACATTAAGGCTTATAGAAATAAAAACCTCAGAATATAACTCTTTTCCCCTGCCTTGTAATCTGTAGAAGAATCTTTCTCCTGGAGCAAAGAAACAAAATAAGGAAAAAAAAAATCCTAGATGCTTTAATTTGGGGAAAATGGGTGAATAGAAGAGCAAAGGAGAAATTATGAAAGGAACATTGATATAGACAGATGCTAGACAGATAGATAGATAGGTAATTACTCTGACACATAAGTGAGACTTCCAGTTCATAGTATGGATGATACACAAGAGTACTGGGTTATAAATTACTGTGAATGCTGTAATGATATACTACTGGATAAAGCTGTGGAGAGATTACACACTTTTTTACTCATTATTTAAAATATTACAGTGACTGTCTTGGTGTCCTTACAACTCAGTAAATGCTAATCTTGGAGAATTTTCTAGGGTATGGGCATTTAATTGGTATTTAGCAAAGGAACAAATGATCACAGATTCTAAAATGTAGGAGACACATTATTTCCATATTAATAACAATGTTAAAGTTAGTCCATATTTGACAAAGGGCTATGGAACATGAAGCAAGTGTGGATCAAAAGCACATAAAGATTTCATTCATATCTAATTTTCCTTTTAAGGTAATCTTTCAAGCAACCATATGACAACTAATATTTAAAATAATACTTATTAAAATTAAAAGCAAATAGCTACATAAAATATCAATAAGAGATTTCAGTTTAAATCGGTCAAAACATATGCATGTGACACCCATTAAAGCTAAATACCCAACAGGTAGTTAGGTTTACTTGTGTTTATAACTCTTTTAGGTATACTATCAGGGTTAGGACAATAATTCGATCACTGTAAGAAACTCAATGTAATCCATCTAAGGAGGAGAAAAACTTGTAAGAAACAGGGTAAAGATACTCTAATACTGATTAACAATAGTATCAAACCATTATCATGTGTCAAGTTGTATTCGCTATACAATTCCTTTAATCCTTATGACAGATCAATGAGAGATACACTGTCATTATCTTTATTTTCAGGTAAGGAAACTGAGGCACTAACAGGTTGTGTAGCTTGTTTAAGTTAGTGGGTGAGTCAGGATTTACAACCAGGCAGACTGCCGTTCAGTCCATGAACTTACCTCCTTCCGGTCACATCCCAGATGCTCCAGTTCCCTTGAGCCTTATAGGACAAGAACAGTTAACCCGAGCTCAGAGGCACTAGAACTTCAAAATGACGTTTCCATTTAACACATTGACTGCCACACTCAAATTCCCCTCCACCCCTGACCATGATGTTTTATTAAAACAGAATGATCCTTTCTAATTTGTTATTTTTTATTGTTTTCTGTGCGTGAGTTACATGCAATGGAATCCACATTTTTAGAATTAAATTGTCAATATTAATTGTAACAATAAGAACATCAGCAAGTAATATTTTCACAAACCAGCTTCAGGGTTTTGCTTCATAAGGCCTGGGCTCAAAACTACCATGAGTTAAATACAACTCACATGGCAGTTAATGGGTTAAGAACAGCCAAAGGCAACAGTTGTCACTTTGACTTAAATTATTAGAGGTTTTTAATAAATTCATGATTGTTTATTTGGACTGATAAAAATGTTAATTTGCTCTATTGATTAAAGTCCTCATATATAAAGATATATTAGTTATACATAGTTTGTTGAACATTTCTCCATGGCCCTGTCTAAAGATTTTCTTTCTTCTTAGTAAATGGTTATGGTCAATCTGTACCTGAATCCTTGATTATTACCAAAGTATCCTATGGAAATGTGAAGGACAAGACATTAATTAGGTCCTTTAGGGAAAATCAAAAATATAAGTTTATTTCCTGAAGAAACCCATGGATCAAATCAGCCAATCATAAAAAAATTTTCAGAAAATGTGGTATGTGGTAAAGAGTGTAATTTGGAGTCAGGCAGACTAGAATATGTGTTTGCTTGCAGTACAACCTTGGGAAAGTTACTTAACTGCTGTCACACTTAAATTCATAATTGTAAAATACAAATAGAAATTCTCATGCAGATTGCTGTGAAGATTAACTGAGAAAAAATACAGCACAATTCACAATCCCAAAGATGTGGAATCAATCCAAGTGCCCATCAATTCATGACTGGGTTAATAAAATGTGGTACACGTATACCACGGAGTACTGCTCAGCCATAAAAAATGAATTAATACTTTTTGGAACAATCTGGATGAAACTGGAGACCATTCTCCTAAGTATTGCAAGAATGGGAAAACAAACACCACATGTACTCATTATTAAATCAGAACTAACCTAACAGCACTCATGTGCACAATAGGAAATAAAACTCAATAGAAATCAATCAGGTGGGAGTGGGGTGAAGGGGATGGGTGAAATCATACCTAATGGGTACAATGTACATTATCTGGGAGATGGACACACTTATGACTTTGCCACAAGCAGTACAAAAGCAATCCATGTAACCAAAACATTGGTACTTCATAATATTCTGAAATGAAAAAAAAATAATAATAAATAAATAAATAGAAAGGCATGCTTTAAGACAATGAATTTCTTTAAAAAAGCAGATCCTTTTTTAAAAAAAGAAAATAGAATCCTTTCATGAATCCCTGTAAAAAATAAAATAAAATAAAATACAAATCCATCCTGAACAATGACTGCAGTTACTCAATTGATATTAGCAACTAACTCTATTTGAGCAAGAACACTTTTGTAATGATACCTAGGAAAAATGAGGCTTTTGTCACCAAATAGCTGTGAGGTCAGCCAATAAGACATCTGTTGAGCATAAAAAAATTCTTGTCTCGATTCTTTTGGGTTAACCGACAAGCATGCCCTCTCTGGCAAGACTGATGGATTTGAATCCTGTGTCTGCCACTTAACTAGCTGATGATTCTGGGCAAGTTGCTTAAAGTCTCTATATTTCACTTCACTCACCTACATCGTGTGCTTAATAATAGTATCCTCATTGGTTGTTATGAAGATGAAATAAATTAATATTCATAAAAGTTTCATAGAGCAGTGACTTATGCATAATTAGCACTACACAAGTATTTGTGAAATAAATATCTTTGTAATGTCTTTCTGACTTAAACTCTAATAATGACTGTATCATTTCTTTAGTCACATATATTTCTGGTTTTTTTTATTTATGGCTCAAACAAAATTATTCTTTACCTTGTAGAGATAGTCAGAGGTGTGAGCTTTTGAATATTTAGCAAATACTATTTTAGATGGCTGTATAGTTCACCTTCATAATGTTGAGTTGAAGACACCTTTATTTAGGGGCTACAGTATATGTGAAACTTTGGTTTATTTATTGTTTTTGAAGTTGTGGTGTCCATTGTGTATTTAAACTGAAATAATGGAAGTAAAATTTTGAATTCATTATGTATTCTCCAAGATGTCTAACCTCGTATATCACCCACATACGAATTTGAATTCATGCAGGAAAAAAAGGAGGAAGCCTGAAACTGCAGTTTTGGTGATTTTGAAGATTGTGATTATTAATAGCAAGAAATAATCTGTTATTTCTTTAATAACAGAGTATTGCAGAAATAGGTGATCGGCAGTCCAAACCAGCAATTTCCTCCAATCCTCAAGAGTTCTGTCTGGTTAATCTGCAATCTATTACCAACCAATCAAATTGCTCCTCGAATATAAACCCCATTCTCCACGCTGGATTCAGAGTATTCTAGACTTATTTTTTATCTCAGTGTATGATTAGATGCTGACTAACCGAGTCTCTCAGACAAGTGATGAGACACCTTGTCAAGGTTATAGTTAGTAACTCAGATACTCCATCTCATATCATTTAGAGTTGGAAGGTGGTGGCTGCATTTATTTCTGTTAACTGAGCATTGGAGATAAATGGCAGGGTTCATTTTCCAGCTTAACACTTTTGTGAGAGTGAATACTGAATAGCTAAAAGCACTAGTGATATCTTCACAAAAGAAGAATGGGAACTTGGATTTAGCCTGCTTCATCCATCTGAAAAAATATTCTCCATTTTTACCTATTACTGTCATTTCATTGGTACCCCATTCTTTAAGCTTATTTTTGGCAAAACCAAAACATATGAGAATCAACTAAGGGATTATCAGGTATTACTTGTGAGGAGTGTAGACCATGGCATATAAACCCCTATTATATTTTGTCAGAAAGTAACATCCTGCTTGGGAGTAAAATTTAAAAATAAAGCCTTTTAGAATATATTTATGAATGGAAGGTTAAAAAGCGATGCTTTCCCGATGAAACTGAAGCCAAAGTCCACAAAAATGTTAATATAATGTAATGATGATAGGATTAGGCTTCAGAAAACATAGAACATGAAATAGTTTCTGTGTGAGAAGATGAGCATCACAATAATCCATTCAGATGTACATATCATCAAGAGAGGGCATAGCTTTTTCTAGTTTACTTGCAAGAAACGGCAGTTTCGTAAATGGTAGAAATTGGCTTTCAAAACTTTGATGAAAAGAATTTCATTTCTGCCTGCTGTTCAGTGATGATGCTCTTGATTTGTGCTGAAGATGAGGGGAGAAAGCAGGGCAGTTAAATGTGACCAAGCCATTGGCTTTAAGGCTCAACGAAATATGAAATTTTAAACTACTTGCTCCCTTTGGCCATTCCCGCCTCTTGGTTTACCTATTGATGTCATTATCAAAGTCAACCTAAATTCCCCTAGCTGCTAAGGTTTGTGATAAACCACAGCAAAGAAAGGTTAGTGGTACCCATCCCTTGACTGCTGAATGCCTGGGGTCCTTCTACATGGCAAGATGATACATTGTTCCTTGTGCTTTCATTGCCATAATCTGACTGTTCTACGACCCAGTATATAATTTTACAATCTCTCTCTTTATTAGCACATTTCAATAAAGTTCAAATTTGTATAGCCTCAAAGCCATTAACATTTTGTAGCACATTCTGGGTGGCACATTTCTCATTCAGAAAAATGTCTGCCAAGGAATGCTCTTCTGATATATTACATTCCTTGGTTCATCATTTAAAACCTGAGACATCCACCAGCATATACATCTTATTTAAATTGTCAAAAAAAGGGCAAAAAAAATTGCACTGACTTAAACTTTTACTTAAACTTCAAGGATCACTGCACCCATTTTCTGTTTTCTCTGTTAGCCTTTTCTTTTCTCCTTTTCTCTCTGTTCATTGTTTTGAAAATGAAGATCAATAAAGAGGGAGACAATGGGTAATCATCTTTTAAAATACAGTATTTAAACCCAGTCTTTTAGGAAACGATAATCAAAACGATTTTCTCATGCATAGAAAGGGCAACATAGAAATATCAAGATCCTTAGTAAAATTTTTTTAGGTCAATATCTCTGTAAAATAATAAAATACCATCAGATAGGGGAGGCTGAACAATTTAAATTTCTTATTTATGTATAGAGACCCAGTAAAATTATTAAAGTCTGAAGGGAGTGCCTCAGAGTTTGAAAATTAGAGTGCTCATTTCTTTTGTCATTGTTTAGTAATTTGTTATGGAATAAATTATAAAAGAACATTAATATCATGGCTGAGTAGAGGCTCTATATCATTGTTTAGTGTATATGCACCTGTGTATACTTGGAATATAATGGATAGTCATCTCCAAGGTGTCACAAGAAAGGTTCTTCTGAATGATTCCCTAGTTTCTTATTTTGATAGTGTAAATGTTACCACCTGAGATTTATTCTTTCAGTGATTATCAAATTTTGCTGGACTCTTATTCACATGGGGAACTTGTTAACGACAAAGATGCCCAGAGCCCACATACAGAAGAGTCTGTTTGCAGGTTCTCTGGGATACAGTCTTGACTTCTGCAATTTTATAGGCATCTCAAGTGATTCGGATGGACACTAAATTAGGGAAATACTGAATTCAGGTGATTCTTCAGTGAATTTCTGTTAAATACAAATACCTTTTGGAGATATTATCATATTTTGTGCTAGATTGAAATACTTTTTCTAATTTATTTCTGCCTGATAGGATGACTCTCAGAGAATAAGACCAGTGGTATGTTGATAAAAACTGGCTGAGAGGTGGGATAAGCATTGAGGGATTGGGTGGGAGTGTGGGGGAAATTTTGATTTGTAGCATTTGCCAATCCCTGTGGTTTAAATACTCTTACACTGGCTGATTCCAAGCTGCTAATGGATTAAAAACCAGCTTGTAGAATTTCTGAATATTTAATAATCACCTCTTGTGAGCCAATGAGATGGGGTTCCTGTATGTCACTGAGACTGTAACTATTTCTCAAAGGGAATAAAGATAACCTCTGAATATATGGCCCAGGATAAATAAGGTGAGGCTAGAGTGTCATGTACTGAGGACATTCCAGGGCAGGATTATGTTAAAAAACAAACAAACAAAAGGATACAAGAAGGGAGGTCTGTTTAGAAGTTCAACAGGATTTTATTTGGGACACAGTTCTTTGGACCAGGTAAAGAGGCTGTATGGGTGGGAAAACTTCAGCAGAGTAGCCGAAGTCAGGATTCGGGTTAATGATGTTATGTAGGCAGCTGGAACAAGAGGTATCTCAGAGAGGAGGGGATGAGTCATTAACCAGAAACATAACAGGTCAAAAAAATGAAGTGGTAGATCAATCAAGGTGCCAAAGCTAGATGAAGTAGAGAGATGAAGTCTCTTGGACAGAGGGAGACAAGCAGAGACGAAACAATTTGTGGGTAAGGTTGAATGCCAATTCAGAACAAAAATCAGGAGTCCAAGGACTGATTCCCTTGCCACGTTTTTGAATTATTAAGAGCAAAGATCCACCTTAATTGAGCAGAGCCATATGGATAACTAAAACCACTAAAATATGGGATAAAATCTATACAAAAGATAAGTTCAAATTACCCTAACTAGAGTGATGACTTCCTAAACCATGCAATGTCAGTGCCATGGGCGTGAACTCTCTGACATACGCTATGCGTACATCTTCTGTTCTTACGTCCACAACTTGGAAGCTACTTTCCAATGCACGATTTTCCTTGTCATTCAATCTTTGAGGTACCTTTTTCAAATATAACAATTTTGAAAAATGGCTGCACGGTTTCCTGGAATATCACTCACTTCTAATATTCTCTGTCAGGGATCTTCAATTCATGTGTTATCCTTATGCTCAAGTGGCAGACCCTTGAAATGGCTATGAGTTTTTGTTTTTTTCATCTCAGAGTCACTTGTAGAATAGGAAGCCTTATTACTTTCTCTACTTCCCAGCCCCCTCAGGTTGAAGAAGTGACCCCTCTTATCCTAAGCATAAAAATGAAGGGTCAATGATTCATGACATCTTGAGACTACCATGGAGACTTATGATCATGTGGGGAGAACAATCAGTTTGCTTTATTCTCAAAGAAACACTTGTTATAATTGTATAAAAACTGATGTAATATGTTAGGATAAATACAATATTTCAAGAAACAATTTGCCTCTTTGTTACAATGATAAGAACTTTATATAATGGATTATAAGAAAAGGAAATAGAGCCAATTTGCACCCACCCACAGAAACAAATGCTGAATGAGTAACCTTATTGCAAATGTATACTCATTTTCTTGTTTGATTTTGTCCAAATGATTTCTCACTCTGACACTCATCTTGCAATACAATCAAGCATAAGGATTTAGAGAAAAACAGTACTGCCTCTTATTGGTTTTGTATGTGAGCTGCATCCCCAAACCAAATTGCTCCATGAAAGGGGACAAAGAGATTTGATATCACAGAATATCTTTATTATGCTATTATATATTATGCTATTTATAACTGCCAGCCTTGAGGATCTCAGATCAAAAGCTAATCTAAAAAAAACAAAAAAAGAAAAAATACCTTGAGATATTAAGGCAGATTATTTTACTCCATATATTCCAAGAATATAATGTATTTTCCACAGCTTTCCTCTACCCTTAATTTAAACCCTACTAATTTAAGTTGTGTAATAATTATGACAAGGGTTGTAGTGTGATGCAGTCTTTAGTTGACAATAATTTAACAATAATCAGAAATGACAAAATATAAAGAGCTTTTGTTTGCCTGATAATTAATAAAATAATAATATGAAAAGGTAAAAATTATGATCTAAGAAAAGAAGAATACAATTATGCCCTATCATAAGGATCAAGATAATTAGACTCTGAGCTTCTTGGCAGCGGGGGGAGTAAGAAAAACTTATTGATTGTCATCAGAAATGCGAAGGCATACTAATTTTTCAGATATTATTTTCTCCTTGGACTCTAAATTAATTTACATAGGGGATACTGAGTAATGTCATAATTAAGTCCCTCGTGAATTATGGTAAGGGGTAGTTTGTACTCAGGATGGTAATTCCACAAGAGATGAATCAAATGTTCGTACATATGACTTTATATTTGATCAATGCATCTTAGTACTCGTCAGAAGTCAAATTATAGAGTAACTGTCAAAAAGATATTAGAAAATAATCTCATTTTCTTTATCCTTTGTGAGTTCTACTATTTAAAAAAAAACCAGTTTGTCGATGATCTTAGTATATGAGAACCTTGTAGGAAAGAATAGCATCTTTTGACATTGTTGTAAAAACAGAGTGATAAAAGATAGCTTTACCTTTTCTCCAGGTTTTCCTACATGTATATTAATCTACTTTTACAGAAAAATTGTAGAAGAGTTCTCCAAAGCCATTAGAATTGTCTTGTAAACATACCAGTGAATTTTTATTCATATCAAAGGAAATAATGCTTCAATCATATTATTTTACAATAAAAGCATTAGATTAAATGTAGGTAAGAGAATATATCTCATTACAAGTTTTTTATAGAAATACATCAAAAAAGTAATTCTTGTGTTCAGAATAGCATAAATGTAACTTAATTTTCTAAAGGACAAAATAAAAATAATTACAAATAATGAGACAGATTCAGTCATTTTGTATATAACATTTGTAGTTGTTTTAAATAGAGGGCTTTTCTGAATAAATTATGAGAGGAAAAAACAACTATAGATAATGGTTCTAGTGTTCATACAGTTTCTAAATCCTATCCAGTTTTAGGTGCTTAATTATTTCTAAAATAAAGACAAAATTTCCAACTATAAAAGGGGAAAAAAACAATTTTTCCAAAATTTGGGACTTTGGTAGAGACCAAAATTCTGAATCTTTGAAAGAGAAGAGCCCCCATTGTCTTGGAAGTCTTTTTCTAAAGATATCTTTTTTTCTGTGCTGAACAGAGGAGAAAATAAGTAAGCCCAAGTTTGGAGTGATAAACAACAGTCAATTTTTTTTTATTAGGCTCAACAGTTTAAATGCCAGTTATTAATACATGAAGGCTACTGCCAAAGAATAACAATAAGTGTGAATACAGTAGTAATAGCACACTAAAAGAGTTCTTTTAGGAGGAAATAGTTCTGTGAGCAGACACTAAATCAACAGTGATTATTATTATGTTACGAGAGTCTATCAACACCTCTTTCCATGTTACTCTAACATCCTGAGCAATAGTATTATCTGCTGAAAAGTAAAAGGATAAGGTTTAAAATATATTTTAAAACAAAAACCAAAATGCCTGAAACCCTGAATTACGACTCTCTCACTGAAAAAGGAAATTGACTGAGTAAATTGAACCAAACTTTAATGTTATTCTATTAGTTTGCATTTGAGACCAAAGGTGCATAGTTGTATGCAAATGTAAATCCAACCCACCGACAGCCAATCCAGAGACTTTAGATTGGAATGTGCCTTCAAAGTGGCCAGTGAAATCGTTATGGCACTTAGTATATATTTGCAAAGATCACAACCTATGGGACTGTTGAACTTCTTGTGATAAACAGTGGGCTTTGTTTTGTTTTGTTTTTTCTGGAAGCCCCACTTTAGGGGTCCTAGACTCTCTGAGGAGAGAGAATGTAGGGAAGACTAAGAGGGTGATGAAACAGCTGACTGTCAGGTTCCCGCTGTCAGGGCTGCCATTGGCACCTGGCTTCGCCTTTGGACTGGGATTTCTGGCAAACAGACAATATGTTCGGAGGGTTCTTGCTTAATTTTACTCTATGGACTCAAAACCATTGGGCTGAGTTCAGTGAAAATTAAAATACTAATAACAGTATAGCATCTGGCATTAAAGTTGCTTGTTTGGGTTTGAGAATTTGACTTCCAAAAGTATATTAAAACTTAACAGCCTTAACCAGTTTGGGGAGATATATAATCTAACACATTTGCTGGAAGTTGGACACACAGTAAAGTGCTTATGAAGTTTAAGACTGTAGTTTTGTTGTTGTTGTTGTTGTTGTTAAATGCTAGATAAAAACAGCCATTTGTTCTCAAAAGTAATTTTATGTGTTTAAAATCGGATCATTGACTTTCTTCATGTTTTGTTCATCAACTTTATACATTAATATTATAGCACAGTCTGTCAATGCAAGTAACGTTATGAACTTTAAAGAAGTAAGAGACACAATATAAAGGCTGAAAAACAATGTCGAAATTAGCAATGAACCTCCTACAACTTTTCCTGAGTGTATACTTTTACTGTTTTAGCAAGTGCCACTGGACATTTTTGTCAATTTTTTTTGTTTCATTTTCCTACACTTTCTGGTACTTTTCTGGACTGTGCATTTCCAAAGCTAATTCCCTCTGCTTATGTGCATATAAACATATACATAGGACAACATAGAGAATTAAAAGGAATGAAAGTTGGAGGGGTTGGTGCTTGCTTCTTATCACAATTATCTACTGCTGGGTAACACTGTTCCAAAACGTAGTTGCTTAGAACAACAACAATAATCATTTACTTTGTTATGAATCTGCAGTTTGGACAGGTCTCTGAGGGGATGTTCATCTCAGCTCCAGAGGATCAGCTGGGATTTCTCAACTGCAGCTGGAGAACTCATTTCCAAGATCGCTTGCTCACAAGGCTGGCAAGTTGTCACTGGCTGTCAGCTGGGAGGTCAGTTGGGACTATTCGCTGGGGGACTACATTTCTTGTTCACATAGGCTCCTCCATGGTGCTGCCTTTACTTTCTCAACATATGAGTTCAAAAAGTGCAAGTCCAAGAGACTAAAAGGAGAAGCTGACAGTCTCTTAGAGACGTAGAAATTGGCACATGCCAACTTTTACCTTGTTCTTGTTGATCAAGATGTTGGAGCCTACTTATATCTAAGGGGAAGGAACACAGATGCTACCACTTGATGGGAAAAGTATAAAACAATTTGTGACCTCCCTTAATCTACCCCGTATGTCTTGCCTACTTTGTTATCTCAGAGTATTAATATGTTTCTGCTCACATACAAAGATACAGTAGGTGGCCATCCACACTATGATTTTTCCGGCATTCAAATTAATTTTTCCAACATCTGTCAGGATGCTCAATGTTGTCACTGAATTTTAGAGCTAAAATTTATTTTAGTCTAATTCTCTCATTTTAACAATGAGAAGGAAGGGAAAAAGGAAACTCAAGAGTTAAAGGCAGTTTTTCACTGGCAAAATTTGGGTGGAACCCAGACTTCTAAAAGAGTTCCTTCTCATATCTTTGGGTTATGCATTTTCTTCAGAAAGTTTCCATTAACAGATACACAGGAAATCTACAAAGTCTCAGCGTCATCACAAGGTAAACTTACTCGATTGGCTAGCTGTCTCCCAGTGAGGATGAGTGAATAAAGTGCATACATTTGGAAGGTGAAAGAAATCTTAGAAGGATTGAAGACATATGTAACTACTTTATGGATAAGGAGTGAGTGTAGTTGGTGAATAGAATGAATACGGTAGAAATAGAAGGAAACATATGAACATTGGGTAATTTAAACATATAAAGGGGAGAAGTAGAAAAGGGATTTTGAGAGAAATTTTAACATTTCACCCTGAGGACAGAAAGAAAAGATTTAACAGAGCTTATTTTAGTTTAATTCAAGCACCAACCAGAATGAAAGTATGATTATAATATTTTGATCTGTAAATATATAACACTGGAAGCTCTTTTGCATATGAAATAAAAAGGATATGCATTATGCCTTGTTGAAGAATAATAAGGGATGTCTTAAATATCACATATGCCCATCTATATTGCTTTTACACAGCACTTTCCTTTATTCACTTCTAGAAGATTTTAAAAACTGCTTGAAATTTATTAGGCCATCTTGGTTCCCCAATATAATAAGGCTTAGAAAATAGCTTTCACTGTGCTTCAGTATATTGTAATTTAAATTGAGTGATTTTCTAGCCACCTCAAGTAAATGATGAGCCATCCCACAGCCTGGCCTTAGGTGAACCTATTTGGGGAACAAGCAACATATGTGTTAACTTGTTTTAGCAGAGAAAGCACAGGAGATGTTATTTATCAACCCTGTTTTCTGCGGGTAGAGACTTTGTATGTTGCAGTGCATCTGAGTGCTTGGACTGAATTGATCAATTTAGCGAAATTGACCAGTCACCGCACAACTAGGGATATACGACCGGGTTTAATTTTAATTTAGATGTAAATATCAGCTTTTTCCCCAGAAGAGCAGAGGTGGTTTGCAACTGATATACTAAACTAGGTAAAGAGTCAACCATAGAATTGAACTATTTTTCTGTGGATAGTCCCAAAATAATCTATATTAAACATACTGTAATAGTTGTCTAACCACTGCAACTAATAATATTTTTAAAATGTTAATAGCTACTGACTTGTGTCAGGACTCTTAGCTGAAAGCAACAGACATTGAGTGTGGCTAATTTAAGAAAGTTTTGGGTTTATTCAAAGGAATGCCTGAAAATGCCAGAAATCCAGGCTCAGGCCCTTGTGGTCAGTGATAAAACCTCAAAATCCTACCATAGAGCATGGTCCCTTTGTGATCAAGCAGAGGGCTACCACTGAGCAGCCTATACAGCTTATACCACGATATGGTAGCATGAAACCCTGCAGCTGGAATAGCTGTCATGGCTTGTCACATATCACCCAAGTGAATTCTCATAGGTTCTAGCTTTTGTCTGGGCAGGTACACCTCATGGGTGGAGCCAAAGTATCTTAGCTCAGGCTGCCATCACAAAATGCCATAGACTGAGTGGCTAAAGAACAGAAACTTATTCCTCCCAATTCTGGAGGCTGAAAAGTCCAAGATCAAGGTTCAACAAGTTTCCATTTCTGGTGAAACTTTTCTTCCTGGATTGAAGATGGCCGCCTTCCTATTGTGTCCATTGTGGAGAGAAGACTCCGGTCTCTTCCTCTTCTTATAAGGGCAGTAATCCCATCATCATGACCTCAGCTAAACCTAATTACCCCCTATAGACCCCACTTCAAAATACCATCACAATGGAAATTAAGGTTTCAACATATGAAGTTTGAGGTACATAAATATTCAGTCCGTAGCACAAGGTCCCCTGATGTCAATTCCTTGCAGTGGGGATTTGAGAAATGCAATGCTTCCTTGACAACTCTGAAGGGAGATAGATAGGAGAAGAAATATTCTCACTTCATTCTCCTTTCTCCCTTCTTTTCAATTTAATGGAGCTTTCAACTGGCCAGAAGCCCCAAGGGCATGGGAGTCCTGCTCTTTTGTCAAAGTCTCTATGGGCTAAGCATTCCTGGGTACAGAGTCATGTAAAAGGAGGACAGCGGTTCTGGAGGAACTAACAAAAGATATTCACTCCCATATTGTTTACCTCTTACCATATAAGGTATTAAAAATATGTATTTATATATGCACATGGAGACATATATATATTAATGAACGAATGATTCATTGTGTTCATACTGATTTCTGAACTTCTCTTGTTCACAAAATGTGCAGTTTTTGTTTTGAGCACATGTAAATAATAGTATCATAGCTAGGCTTTCCATCATGTTGGCCCTGACTTTTTGCAAGTCACCAAGCCTTAGTGTCTTTGGTATGAGGCTACCTATTTCTTCTTGTTTCTAACATGTCTTTGTCCTGAGTCCACTGCATCTGCATCCAAATCTCATTGCATTCAAATTTGCTTCTGCCTCAAACTTACTCTTAACACAGATAGTATCTAGAGATTGGATGGAGAAAAACATACTCCTTCACAGCCCTAAATGTTCTTTGTGGCCTGAAACTGCAAAGTTATGACCTAAGATGACAGTGCTACCTAAGGGAATTTCTTCACAATCTTACAAGAATAAATTATGGCATTTCTTCAGGTGTGAGTTTAACTTTCTGGTCTTTCTGGGGTACTAGCAATATTGTGCCAACAGAACTTACAGCAAGCATTTAGCAGATCCTATACAATTTTTAAACAGTAAGTAGAATTTAGGGTCCCCAAAATATAAAATCTATATTCTCAGTAGATATTGAATGTTTGAAATGTCTTAAGTCTATAATTAGGAAGATGAACCTGATTTTGTTTCCTTTACTGTCTATTAATACATCTCCAAGTATTTATTGATTTGGTAAAAGAAAAATGGGAAGAAACACGAATTGATTGGTTATTCACCCAAAAGTTTACTAAACAGAAATATGATTTAAATAGATCTTTGAAAAACTTGTAATTGGACTTAATTGACTAGTAAGATAAGGCATGTATAGAAAACTCAGCATATCAATATTTGAGATAGAAAATAATACTCTGTTAACTTTCCACAATCAAAACAAATGTGACAAGTTCAATTAACATTGGTTTCTTGCAAGGCATATACTGACCGGTAATTTTTCTGAAGTGTTAGAAGAATAATATTTGCTTTCTTAAAACCAACATTCTTTTGTCATTAGGGACTTCCAGATCTAAGTGAGGACTACACCTAGATCTGTGGATAAGTCAGAGTTATACATCAGCAAATTGAGGAGATGATGTGGAATAGAATAGGGTTTGGCTTGGGAATAAGGACATTGAGTTCAGGTCCCAGACCTTCCAATAACCAATTGCATGATCTTGCTCTAGTGTCTTAACTTCTCTATTTCTTGATTTCCTTAAAGGGGAAATAATGACATTAGATTAGGTAAATCCTGAGAAATAAAAGCACTAGCATGCTGTGTCCACTGTGAAATGGTGGTAAACTGTAGTTTCATATAAATGCTTTATTCAGTTTCTACTCATTCGTTTGGTAATTTTATATCTTCTGTAGCATCTTCTCTCTTTCAGAAAATGTATTATGCACTGGGAATACAAACTTGAGAAATAAAAAGAAAGGCAGATATGCTAGAAAACAAATAAAAGCTGTGCAATAAAATCATGGCCCAAATGCAAAGTGAACTAAAAACGTCACATGATTTTGATAATTCATGTGGAAAGAGAATGCATTTGCCATTGATACTAGGATTTTTCAGCAGTCTGTAACACTGGATGCTTTGAGAAGGTTATGCAATTTTATAACAGTTAGGGTCTTGAATTGACAGTGTTTATAAAAGTAAGATAATAAACATGGTTTTTGATCTTAACTTTTACTGACAACCTATGGATAAATAACAAAGATACATCAGGCAAATAAAGAAAGGAGAGAAGCATTCCAATCTAAATACAGGACTTTACATATCACTGATGTCTCTGGTTTAAAACTTAAAGTTTATGTCACAGCTGATTTACAGAAATCCTGACCTGAGGAAGTCATTTGTTTTTAAAGAACACTGTGTTGTCCTTAAATATAAAAAATGAGCATGGAATTTAAATCAATATTTAAATCAAGACAGAGAGGCGGGGCGCGGTGGCTCACGCCTGTAATCCTAGCACTCTGGGAGGCCAAGGCGGGCAGATTGTTTGAGCTCAGGAGTTCAAAACCAGCCTGAGCAAGAGCGAGACCCCGTCTCTACCAAAAATAGAAAGAAATTAATCAGACAACTAAAAATATGTACAAAAAATTAGCCAGGCATGGTGGTGCATGCCTGTAGTCCCAGCTACTCAGGAGGCTGAGGCAGAAGGATTGCTTGAGCACAGAAGTATGAGGTTGCTGTGAGCTAGGACGATGCCACGGCACTGTAGCCCGGGCAACACAGTGAGACTCTGTCTCAAAAAAAAAAAAAAAATCAAGACAGAGAGCAATCCACAGTCTGGCACCCTTGGTGAGGGGACAACCTCAGTGATGTGAGTTGAGTAATATTTTCACAAGGTAAAGAAACATTCAAAATACTTGACAGTCCAGTGAGGTCAATCTAAATTGGGACTTATGAGGATGTCACTTAGAGAGTTCTTGATGGACACAGTTCTTAATGCCACATGAGATCGGAGTCCTCTCCATGGGTGGTTTTACATTTCCATGAAGAAATATAAGTATTTACAACAATCAGAATCTAGCACAGAGATAAATGGACTGGCAGGAACCAACATTCTTTCAGTCCTCCTGTATCATTAGCCTGGATCAGAGCTGTCACTGCAGTGGGTAAACAATGGCAGAGGATCCAAAGCCTGCTTGTGCACAATTAAACCAATCTTTGGATCATAAATGTGCCCTATAATCAGAGGTCACCTGATATTGGCACAAAATTGTGAAAGAAAATGAGTTGAAGCTAGAATTCTCTATTTGGCTGTACTTGCATTCTAACACAAGGGATAGTTGAGATTTTTTCAATAAGCTTTATTCCACAGAAAAATTAAAAATAAATCCATGGGAAAAAGCATGAACAAATTATTTAGTAAATCTTAAATTTAACTCTGAACATTTATTTTGCTTTATGTTGAAAATATTGAGAGCTATCTTATAGTAAAAATCTAAAGAATATTCAAAATAAGAAAGATCAACAGTGAATGTATTAAATTACATTCTAATTTTCTGGTAAGAAAATAGAAGGTATAAATATTTATTAGGTCTTGCTTAATAAATGTTTTAGAAATGTGAAAGTAGCCAGTAGATTACAATTCTGTATGAACATGGAAAACCATTAGAGAAAAAAAATGTTGTAATTAAGAAAACAATCAACATGAAAAGGCAAAAAAGTAAGAAAATGAGCAATAAAGAAAGCTGTGTAAAAAATTTAAAATGAAATGGCAGGAATAAAGCTAAATGCATCAATAATCACATGAAAATAGAATGAGTTACTTTTTTATTAAGAAGAAGTAAATTCTCATTTGAATTTTGATTAAAAAGTAAACACTGTATAGGAGAGAAAAAGTTGAAAATAACACAAAATTTGAAAATATTGCAATGTTAACAGATTAGAAGGCAGATACTAAATAAAATTACAGATATATAGCAATACTAACGTTCTGCTGAATGTTCCTCCTCATGCATACATTTAAACGGGATTTCAAAAAGGGATAAAAAGAAGTATTTAATTGCAATAAATGTCATTATCCACCAGAGGCACATTAGTCATAAATACTTAAATACCTAATAAAAATAATGTTAAAACATGTTAATAGCTTTGAATTTAATTTAAAACGCAGTGTAAAACATGAAAATATTTGACAAATCACAAACATGAAAGACTTCAACAAACCTGTCTCAGCAATTTTAAGGTCAAGAAACTGTACTGAAATTTGGCTAAAGGTAGAAAGTATGATATGATAAAAACATTTCCTTCATTGTGAGAGAATCTAAAAAACAACTCAATATAGGAAGGATAGAAACAGATATTTCATAAAGGACATCCAAAATAAATGTTTAGTAAGCAATTAAATAGATGTACTAAAGCATTAAACATTTTTTTAACTCATTGTCAAACTTTAAACAGTGTGATAATATCCAGTATTGCTGTGTGTCCAGCAAATGGTGACCTCATACAGCATGAGATCATAATCAGTAAAGCCTTTTAGAAGCAATTTTCCAGTTTAAACCAAGATTCAAAGCACTCATAACCTTTGATTCAGCAATTGCAATCCCATGACTCTATCCCAATAAAATATTTGCATGTTTGTTTAAGGATGTTACTCCAGCATTGTTTGTAAGAGTGAAATGAAAATCTCTAAACATCTATCGATAGGAAAATATTTGAATACAATTATGGTGCATTCATAAAGAATTACCTAAACCAACATGTTCTGACATGAAAAGACTGCTAAGGTAAGTGGCTAAGTAAAAAAAATTATGGAAAAAATGCATAGAGAATTTATAGGAAAAATAATATTTGTATGTAAATACCTCAAAAAATTATTGGCTATCTAGACATCAAACTCTTAACTTTAGAAATTTCTAAGGGTTTGGGAGTGGGAAAGCATTAAAGAAGAAAGTAGTGAGTAGTGTTCATGTTTTTCTTTAAATATATATTTGAATATTTTTTTCAGAAAGTATGTATTAATGTGTCCTATTTGTGAAATTGAAAAAACCGTGACAAGCTGAATAGAGGTTTACTCCATATTATAATCAAGGGATTTGAATTATCTGGGAGGTTAGTTATCAAACTAGTAAGTAGAATGGCCATGATATAAATTTAGAAAGGTTCATTCCAAGACATCTTTTTTCTTTTTTTTTTAATCTTCGAAAGCCTTGAATATAAGAGGTTTTAGTAGTTCATATTTTTTTCTCACACTTTCTTTTTCATTAACTGGACACCTGTGCTTCAGCAGATTGCAAAGGTGTCAATGGGACTGATTGAAGTTTGTCCCACTGATACGTGTCAGCATGTTTGCAGGGTCTGCACTGATTCAGTGTGGTAGCGTGCTGTCATTCCGCCATGGCCTACATCATTTGCATACGGGGGAAATACAATTTTTTCCTGGTGAGCATTCAGTTTGAAAGGAAACATTGAATTGACTTTGGTTCATTTCTTTTAAAATATGACATGTTGTAAAGATGTCAATCATATACATTTTTTTATTTTGCAAATATTACACAGTCTGAAACATTTATTTTACTCATAATTTGAGGTAATAGGGATTTTACTGTATTTTAGTTGAAATAAATCAAATTTATAAGGCACATGATAAAAATGGAAATATCATAAAGGAAAATAATCCAGTCATGTAACTGTAAAAACTAAAGCCTGTTTTGCCTGCAGAATTTTTTGAAAATAGGTTTATTATTGCCTTATAAAAGTCAGGAGGTATTCATGATTGATGGAGGAAAAAATCACTAGCTTAGTTAGGGATATATAACATAGACCTGATGTTCTGATTGAATCTAAATCTTATTCATGGCATATAGCCTTTTTCCCCGGTGGTTTTATTGCTTGGGTTTCATTGGTCTTCTATTGTTGAAATACGTCATTTGATAAATATATCATTAGAATTGTTTAACAACTTAGCAAATCCTGGACTGATCACTTTTAGGTCCCATCCTAGATTTGATTATCACAATAGGAAGTTTTCATCTTTTTAATCATTGAAACAAAGCCTGACTGTCTTGGCAACTCTAGATGTTATATCTGAGTTATGAAGTTCATCAAAATGTTTAACTTTGGGATTTTGTTATGGGAAAGGTTATAGTGTTTGTGCGTGTGTGTGTGTGTGTGTGTGTGTGTGTGCACTCATATAGATATGCAAATAGGTGAAGAACATGGAGAGAGAAAAGGAGATCATGAAAGAAAGAACCTTTCCAGAATTTTATCTTCAAGATGGGGAATCTTTGGGAAGACAGAATTGCCCTAAGTCAGTTATATTCTTTGCACTCTTTAATTGTTGGTATTTTTGTAATAACTTGCCTTTGTTGCCTCAGTTTTCATGGATTGTTCAAGACTTAATTGAGGAAAGAGGGACCCGGCTAATGGAATCCTCTAGGACTTTGGTCACCTGAAACAGTGTTTAGGCATTCTCATCCACCCCGCCCCCCGCCCCCCCCCCCCCGCCTCCCGCCTCCCGACCAAGCAATCAAATGACTAAAATGTGGTAATTTTCAGAGATTAACTATGGGGAAATTCCAAGAGATCACGATAACAATAGAAAAGCAAAAATTACCATCATCGTGTGACCTCCAAAACAGGGTTATATAATATTTCTTCTGACTTTATTAAGACTTATATCTAATAATCTATGCCCAGGCCCATTGTGGCATGATCAGTAAAAGTATAGCTAAGTATATAGCAGAGGTCTCCACATTGCTACCAGAAACAATGCTCCCTACACTAAAACTGTGGGAATATGCATATTCATATCGAAAGCTAGTAAAAAAAAAAAAATTGAAAAAAACAGAAAGTCCCCTAAATGGCCAGTAAGTATTTCAAATAGTTAATTAGAATTACACCCATATGAGGATTCAGTGATAGCATTAAAAATGTTATTGAAGTAAATTTATTAACAATCATGTTATGTTTTGGAAAGAAAGGCATTTGCTACAGAGAAATCTGTGAAATTAACCATAGTCTAGTTTTTATAAAAGTAAGATATATGTGTTCATTTTGTACAGCAAAAAAAAAAAATGAATCTTAAAATCAAATCATTTGTGTTGATTGGTAGGCTGGAAGCTCTATAGATGCCAGTGTAACTTTATTGTTAACTGTTATTTCCCAAATATCTACCAAACTGGCACATAAATGGTGTTCAACATATATTTGAATAATGGAATTATATTTTAAAGCAAATAGTTTAATGCCTACCAAGTACTATTTGGTTAATAAATGAAAGAAATTATTATTATATTAATGGATATCAAGAAACAGAATTAGAATAACAACATATAATTATCGGAATAGTTGTTCAGCTCTATAGCTTGCATATATGGCACCTTAAGGCAATTGCATGAGGTCAAATAATTGAAAGGACCCATGAGCATCCATATAAGGCTTTAATAAAGGTGACATATACAGTACAATGAGAAAAATAAGCATGGGCAAATATTAGAGTGGTCCAAAAGCTCCAGGCACAGCTCCTGGGGACCTTTCTGAGTAACAGGAAATGTGTCATTTTCACGTCACGAACCAGCAAGAAATGTGCAAGTTACCTTAGTCTCAGGAGAGCCAAAGCTCTGGTAACCATAGCTCAAACTAGGTTGTGTAACCATATAAATCAGGTGCAAATCATCAGCCTACACATTTTCAATAAACAATATAAACAAGCTAGTACAGGTTGCCTTCCAAGTAGTTTTGATCTTTAAAAAAGTCACAGTATAAACCACCAACTAATAACTTTCATCACTGTCTTGGCCAAAAGTCAGTACCATGGTTCCAGGAACTGGTGAGATAAACACAGAGCAACCCAACCTAGCTGCAAAGTGATCCTTACTCAGCACCTTCATGGGAGTTTGAAAAAGTGCCATCCTTGGATACATAGGGCATAGTGAACCAATAACCTGAAAGAAGAGATACAGCTTCTTCCTCGGGGACCACAGCTCCAGAGCCACAGTCTGAGGAGTAGATGTGGGCTGCCCTCTTGGCCCTGCCTTTCTGGCAGCTGTCTCTCTGCAGGGCATGAGATGTGTATTATTATAGTTCACAGTGAACATGAAGCAAGAGAAATATGGGAAAGGGCCATAATTTGACACTCAACCTTTCCCCTAGTGTAATCCAAGCACTAGGGAACAGATACAGTGTGGACAATGGCCAGAGGCTCAGTCTAGCAGACATGCTTGTTGCATTGAGACTGTGGTGACATCTACTCCTCAGTGCAGTTTATGTCACAGGGGTCCAAACTATCTCAATGTTATGGGCTGAATTGTGCCCTCCTCAAAATTCACATGTTGAAATCCTAACTCCCAGTAACTCAGAATGTGGCCATGTTTGGAGACAGGGTCTTTAAAGAGGTAATTAAAGTGAAATGAGGTCACTAGGAGGGGCCCTCATCCAATATGACTGGTGCCTTTATAAGAAGAAGAGATCAGGACACAGATATGCACAGAGAAAAGACCACGTGAAGACACAGGAAGAAGATGGCTATAAGCCAAGGAGAGAGGCCTCGGAGAAAACCAACCCCGCCCAACCTTGATCTTGAACTTCTAGGCTCCCGAACCCTGAGGAAACACTTTTCTGTTGTTTAAGCCACACAGTCCATGGTGTTTGTTATGGCAGCCCTAGCAAAATGATACACCTGGCATTAAGGTGGAGCCCAGGAAGAGTGATTGTAGAAATATTAGCATTTGAAAAACAAGGTAAGTAAGTGATGTCTAAATAGTAAAAAAGTTACAAAATATTTAATAAGTGTAAACAAACGATATTTCAGTTTCCATCAACCATGCCATGTGGAAAGGCAGGACACATGATTCACGAAGGTTTGCAAGAACAAGGCCGGGCCTTGGTTTTGTAACAACTTGATGGGAGGCAGGCAGATTCAAGGCAGTGCTTCCAATGCAGAGGAGGCAGAGCTCAAGGTACCAGAAGTGCGGTTTAAAGTGAGGCAAAAGGCACTTGCCAAGATATTACAAAAGGTAAGACACCAGGTTAAGCACAGGGATTGTAACCAGAACACTCTGGTGCTTTATAACTTATCCTATAGAATTTGTTTTTCAAAATGCAGCCTAATTTTAAAATGGCATTGAGAAGCAAAATAGCACAGCAATTAAGAGGCAGATTCCGGGGCTGGAGAATCTGATTCAAATCCAAGTTCTGTGACTTATCACTTGTGTGTCCTTAGACCTGTTATTAGTTTTAAACCTATTCTTTGCCTTAGCTTCTTCCTCTGTAAAATGAAGACGGTAATAGCACCTAGTTCAAAGGAGTGCTTTTAGAATCAAATATCGTAATTAATGTTAATGTAAAATTTAAAGAACTATGTCTAGCACAATATAGAATATGAGCACTGGAGCTGGGCGCGGTGGCTCGTGCCTGCGATCCCATCTACTTGGTAGGCTAAGCCCAGGAGGTCGAAGCTGCAGTGAGCTATGATCATCATAGCTGGGTGACAGAGCCAGCCTGGATAACAGAGCAAAAAAAAATGTATAAAAAATATGTATATATATACACACATATATATATGTATATGCATATGTTTTCTAAAAGAATCTCTGTGTGTGTGTGTGTGTGTATATATATATATATATATATATATATATATAGAGAGAGAGAGAGAGAGAGAGAGAGAGAGAGAGAGAGAGAAGCATTATGTTTAAGCCACTGTTCTTAATATTATTCCCAGAGGCAGGAATGGAGTTAAGCTGCAGTGGCAATGTGGAGCCTGGACTGATGTTTCAAACTGGACCAGCTGCCTAAC
>RJWJ010012119.1:0-42714 GCA_004363605.1 Indri indri
GTTAAAAAAAAAAAAAAAATCGCCACTAGAAAATTCTTTCCACCTTTAGAATCAAGGATCCCAATCAATTTTCATGTGTACCTTCAACCCTGAAGAATTGGCTCACTTAATGCACTGAGTGGGAGAAAAAATTTCCTAAGAGTCACACCAAAAATCACTTTGTAAACCCAGAGCATATCGTGGAGGCATCACTGTTTCTGTCCTGGGGTGGGGGGGCTTTTGCTTTGACATCGAATTTGGTTTTTCAAGGCAGCAAGGGCAGTGCCAGTGGAGGTTTCCCCCGAACCCCAGCGCTTTTGCTGAGTGGGAAACCAGACAACATGTTCATGAGCAGCTCCTAAGCGTGATTAACGGTCCTTATTTGGTTTTAGGGGAGCGGGAAAAATGTCAGGGGTCAGTGGCAGCTTCATCCCTGGGTCTTCTCGGGTCCAAAGCCAGTAGCAGTGTGGAGTCTGCCTGTACCCCCTGAGGTCGGAGGTGTCATCTTTGTCCCAAGAGGCCCCTGGCCACCTCCTGACTTGGTGTCCCTGCATCAGGCTGGGTAGTAGACCTGTTGCCCCTGTGAGGTTTCTCCAGGGCTGAGACCCTCGGCCTGTTGACCCCACTCCCCCCCCCTCTGAAGCCCCTAGACAGCCTGAACCCCTTGCCTGTGTTTAGGGTTATGGCAGCTCAGCGGGGCTAGACCAGACATTGACAAATGTCCATTCCCTCACTCACCCTGCCAGACTGAGCGTGTGGGGTAGGACCTGTACTCCCACCCTAGTCTTAAACCACGCAGGCCATCAGAGTGTGGGTGGCACAGGCACCTTCCCCAACCCAGACCCAAGGCAGCAAAACAGTACATCAGACTCAGTTTCCCCAGGGTCTCCCGGCAGGAGACTGGAGATGCCCCCACCCCCGGGATACCCCAGTGGCCCTCACAGCCCGGGGAAGCTCCCAGCTCACTGGAGGAGGGCCAAAGTTTGTGTCACCCAGGACTTTGCAACCGAAAGTGCTACAAGTCCCTCAGGACTCCTCAGCACCAGCCTGCACTACCTCTGCACCCACCTCTACACGTACACCCACCTGGAGCAGCCCTCCCCACCCCGCCGCCAGGTCCTGGATTTTCAGGGTGGGAAGGAGCTTCAGATGACTCTTGGCCTGTGCTGTCTCTCTCAATCTTTTGTTTGTTTTTTAGAGGCAGGGTCTTGCTATGTTGCCCAGGCTGGTCCTGAACTCCTGGCCTCAAGCGATCTTCCCGCCTCAGCCTCCCAAGTAGCTACCAGCTGTCTCCTGTGGCAGCTGTGATTCATTATTTGTGATTGTTCCTTTAATCCTGTCTCCTCCATCCTGCAGCAGTGTTAGCCCAGGGGAGAGGGTCCCTCCTCCTGCCCTGAACATCAAATGGGAGCCAGAGGAATTGGTGCTGAGTGAACTTTCTAATTCTCTGGAGACGAATGTGCAGGAGCCGCCTTCCCCAAGGGAAGATCCCTCACGATCTGGTCTCAGCTCAGTCCCGGCTGCTCCCACCCCTCTCTCCAGCCCCCGTCCTCCCTCCAGCTGCACAGTGAGCCCCACAAAGCCAGGAGCTGGTGCCTCGGCCTCAGCCAGCTCACCCACCAGTGCCGGGAGCCCCAGAGTGCACCCCTCCTGCACCTCTCCTTGGAGCTGAGACCTCGAGATGGCTGTGCAATGGCTAAGGGACATTTCACCCGTTCATTCTTCAGTAGTTCAGAGCCAAGGTCCCTGCTGTCCAGAGGGGGAGGCACAGCTGTCGCATGAGGCAACCCCCACCTGTGGCTAATGGAAGCCATCAGCAGACACTGAAGAATATAGGGACCCATTCGGAGGCCGTGGGGGTGGCTGTGTAGTGGGACCTGAAGGATAAGAAGTGCCTGCGTGCAGTTGGTGGGGCTCCAGGCAGGGGACCGCGGGCAGAGGACTCCAGTGCATGCCTCTAAAGGGTCCAATGCAAATGCTCAAAGCTGAATTTACAACCTAAGCCCCACCCCTTTCCTCCCTCTGGTCTCCCTCAGCAAGGGAGGCACCCCTCCATCCAGCCCACTGTGTGTGCCCAAAATCCAGAGGCTAACCTGGACACCCTTCTCCTACCACCTCCAATCAGGGGCCCGTGGGTTCTCCTTGGAAGACACCTGAGTCACTCTGCCTGTCTCGCTCATCTTCCCTCCTGAGCCCCACAGCAGCCCCCACTGGCTCCTGTTTTCATTCTGGGCTCTCCCACCCCCGGCTCCACATTCAGTCGAGTGGCTTTTAATAACCAAGTTTTCTCCTGTCATTCCCTTTATGAACCTTTGGCTTCCCCTTTGTTCTTAGGATGAGACAAAATCCCTAATGTGGCTGAGGACCTTCATGGATGGCCCCTGCCATTCTCTTCCTCCTGTGGTTCTTGCCACACTAGCCTTTCAGTTCCTGGAAAGCTGGCCTCAGGGCCTTTGCACAAACACTTCCTCTCACCTACAATCATCTCCCCCATCTTGCCTTAACGTTTCTGCTCCCCGCCCCCCACCATTCCCACTCTGCCGCACGTTCAGTGTATGATCACATCATCATTTGTGCTTGCCCAAGCCCGCCTCCCCCACGCCAGGTAAGCTCCTTGGGACAGGGATTGCTCAGTTTTGCTCACCATGAATTCTGAGTGCAGCCTGGCACTCGCTAGAGGCACCATAATAACAGCGGCACAAATCTGGCTAACGAATGAACAAAGGAAGGAACCTGCTGTGGGAATTCCAGATCCCTCCCCTGCTACGCTGTGGTCCAGCTCTGTCTCACCTGGGGAATGGGGGCTGGACATAGCAGGCTCACAGCAAGCAAAATGGTGCACAGAAAACTCCATGTTGGCCCCAAAGCTGAGCTGGCTACACCCCAGCCCTTAAGGACTGAAAATAGCTTTCCCCGCTTCTATCCCCAGGTAGCAAAATGTCCTGAGTTGCTATCCCCAAAAGTACTTTGCAGTGGTGGAGCCACTCCGGATCCTGCAGATGTCCCCTATTGGGGGCTCCTGCCTCTGATCATCCCTCAGAAAGCCAGAAGGTCATCGGGGCCCTTTCTCTCCTGGTGCATGGGGGGCCCAGGTGTCACTCGGCCTGGTGGTAAGGTGGGAGGTAGGCTAGCAGTGGTTTCTGAACCTTATCTATCGTCATTTTTTGCAGAGACGGGGTCTTGTCTAGCTATGCTACCCAGGCTCGTCTTGAACTCCTGGCCTCAACTGATCCTCCCAAGGCTTCCCAAATTGCTGGGATTATAGGCGTGAGCCACCTTGCTGTGCTGGCATGAACTTTTAAAATTTTAATCAGAACTTTTCCAACATAAAAACTCAGGTGGAGCCCCACATACGAAAACGGAGCTTGTCTGCACAGGGGGGTGGTGCCAGGCACCCTGCCCGCCTCTCTTCACCTCTCCCCCAAGTTCCTCCCTGGAGCCGGACTGAAAACCGTGTCTTTATAAAGGCGATCAGATCTTCTGATCACCTTTCCACCCCACCACGTAACGTGTCTGATAACCAGGGGCAGCTTTTCAAAGCAAAAGTCAGCTCAGGATTTTTTAAGAAACAAAAACAAAAACAAACCGCTCGGTGTGGTGGTTCGTACCTGTGATTCCAGCACTTTGAGTGGCTGAGGCGGGATGATCCTCTGAGGCCAGGAGTTCGAGGCTGCAATGAGCCATGACTGTACCACTGCGCTCCAGCCTGGGTGACAGAGCGAGACCCTGTCTAAAAAAACCCAGCTAATTCTCTCCACCTTTGTGAAATGCAACCACGCAACACACAAAAACCTTTTTAATCTTGATAAACCTTTGACAGAACAATTCGACTCTTGAGAAAAACGGGTACCCCCAGAGGCTCACTGCCACCCCGCTTGTAAGGGCGGAGAACTCCTCAGCGGCAGGGGAAGGGAGACCAGCCTCGGTGCTCAGGGCCACAAGGAGGCTCAATGACAGAAAAACACTTTCATGGCTTGTAGGGTGAGAAATAGTCACACAAAGATCGGCACAGTGAGACCCCATTTCCATAAGGAACATGCACATGGACGCGCCCACAGAGAAGGGACGAAGACCAGACACCGGTAGTTTAACGGCAGGATTATAGGGCACTTTCTTTTTTGTCCTTTTGCATTTCTAGATTTTCTATAGTAAACGTGTTTTGGCCGGGCACGGTGGCTCACACCTGTAATCCTAACACTCTGGGAGGCCGAGGCGGGCGGATGGTTTGAGGTCAGGAGTTCGAGACCAGCCTGAGCAAAAACAAGACACCTGTCTCTACTAAAAATAGAAAGAAACTAGCTGGACAACTAAAAATATATAGAAAAAATTAGCCGGGCATGGTGGCACATGCCTGTAGTCCCAGCTACTCGGGAGACTGAGGCAGGAGGATCGCTTGAGCCCAGGAGTTTGAGGTTGCTGTGAGCTAGGCTGACGCCATGGCACTCTAGCCAGGGCAACAGAGTGAGACTCTGTCTCAAAAAGATATCAATATCTATATAGTAAACGTGTTTCCCTTTTATAAGAAAATAGATGGTGTTGATAAGGTCACGTAAACCCTGAGGGAGGATCTCTCGTGGAAACAACACGAGCGGGACTGTGCCCCACTGCTCCCTGTCACGCCAGGGAGGGGAAGGAGCCCTGGAGAAGGGGCTGGGTGGGTGTCTGACTTGTTTTGAGCCTCAAGTTCACAGATAAGAGTGGGATGAACCCCCCCAGGAAACATCTCAAGGACTCCTGGGTTGGTGAACTCAGAGGTGTGTTGGCGGCTCCACCTGGGGGCAGCTGCTGGGTGCCTTGAGCAGGCCCCACCCCCACCTGCCCTGGGGTGGGGCTCCAATCACCTGTGGTCTCTGGGAGCCCACCCCGGCCTGGAAGGCACTGGGTCTGTGGAGTGACACCCTGATTGGGGCTCCCTCTGCATCATCCTGCTGTGGCTTAATTGTCCCCACAGCAGCCCTGGGTGGCCACCCTGTGAAGCCAACAGAAATTGCACACTCCAGAGTCCCTGGACAGCCCGACCCCAGAACCGGTGCTTGTGACACTCAGGTGGCCTGTCCCTCACCACCACCCTACCCTGCCCCCCCTGCTCAGCAGGGGGCCGGTGCCTCTCCAAACTCTCACCCCCTGCAGCCTCCTGCCCAGGCAGGGCAGGGCTGACCAGGACTGGCGGTGCCCGGCTCTGCACCTGAAGGTTTGGGGGATCCCAGGGCCATTCTGACTGTGCTTGGGGAAGACAAGGTCGCTGTCGCACACTGACCCGTCTCTGCAGGGGCTGCCAGTTGGGACAGGCTTTGCTGGAGACCCGCCGAGCACTCCCTGCGCCTGGCTCATGCTGCCCTGTCTGGAACACCTTCTTTCAGCCCAGCCCCCGCCCAGGCAGGAGTCTCCTTTCCAGCTCCCTCAGGGAACGGTCAGGTTGCCCTGCGCCCGCCACCCCATGCCCTGAGCCCCAGGCTCCACTCCAGGCTGGTATTGAAGAAGTGAATGAAGCCTCCTCCACCGCAGAGGAGCTGCCCCACCCCGCTGGCCAGAGCCCCCAGCAGATGAGAATGAAGACCAGACTGCAAGGCACAGTTCGAAGGTTGTATCTTTTTTGGTTTCCTTTTTTGTTTTGTAAAGAAAAATAAGGTTGTGTTTTCTGTTTGAGACAGAAGCAAAAGCCCCTCCTGCCCGCCTGTCCCCTGCCCCTCGGGGGTGCTGGGGCCGTGGTCGGGGCAGGAGAGGCCAGGCCGGCCTGGCTGTGAGAGGAGCCGGCGAGGAAGGGCGTTTGGGAATGGAGTTTGGTTTGGTTAAGCACAAAATAAAATTAAAACACTCGACACACACGCCCGCCATACAAATGGGGACCAAGAGGCGCCATCTCCGAGGTGGGACCATCTGTGGCAGTTGGACTGGAGTCCTGGCCCCTGCCCGCGTTCCGGGGGGACGGGGCGGGTGCAGCGTGGGGAGCTCTCAGGACAGGAGTGGGGAGGAGGGGGAGAGTGTAGTCAGCACAGTCTCCTTCCCCACATGTTAAAAATAATTATTAAAAAAGCACCCAAAGCTTAAAAAAATGAAACCTCCCTAGCAGGGAGAATTGGGGACATCCTGCTTATCAGCAAAATGCCTTACCTGGCAAAATGTGTAGAAAAATAAAAGTAAACTTTATCCCTGAATGACAGAGTGAAGACCCTTCCTCCTGCCCCTGTGAACCCCACCCCCCATGTCTCAGAACTCACTGTGGCGGCCGGCTCCTCCCCGGGTGGCACCGACTCTGCACGGACAGACGCACACTGCCCAGCCCAGACTGAAGCCCCTGCTCGCTCCTCCCGGGCAGCGTCAGCCAGAGGGCAGTGGAGGGACCAAGGGCAGTGGGCAGGAAAGAAAGCCACTGGGTGGCCTGGGAGGCAGAGGTCACGTGGAGTCCAGTGGGAACAGAACGCAAGGGAAGGACAGTGGGGTCTCAGTGGCTGAGAGGAGCCAGGTGCCCGGCAGGGTGGGGGAGAGGCCCCCCCCACCCCACCTGCCCTACTGCTCGAGGCAGGGCCCAGGGGCCAGCAAGCCAGGCCTGGAAAAATGGGGTGAGGTAGGCCCCGGGCTGTGTTCTTGGGGAAATGGGGCTGCTTCCTGGGAAGGTCACCAGAGGTCACAAAACAGGGGTATACCCAGCAGGAGAGGGGAGCCAGAGGGAGGGGGAGGGCAGGTGTGTACACAGGTCCCGAAGGCGCAGCTGGGCTCCTGGCTGCTGAGACCTAGGGACTCTGAGACCACCAGATGCCCCTCTGCCCACCGGCACAGAAGGGCAAGGCAGGCGGATGACACCCTTGCTCAGGGCCACCCAAGGGAGGTTCTCTTCCCCCAGGCAGGGTGAGGATGTGTGGCCCAGGAGCTGTCCCCCTCCCTCCCCCCAGGGGAGTACAGTACAAGGATGTGAGCACAGCCTGTGGGCACAGAGCCCAGGGTGGCCTGGACTGCTGCGTTACAGTAGTGCTGTGTCCCGCCAGGCGGGGCAGAACGGTGGGACCCCAGGGTCACGCAGCCCTTGGGGATCCCTGGCTTCAGGGTCAGAGTGTCAGCACCAAACACACAACCGATGTCAGCCAAGGAGATGGGTGGGCAGGTGTGCGACCCCAGACCCACACCCAGCCCAGCTGTCTGTCAGGGGAGGAGGCGCAGGCGTCCTGAGGGCAGTGGCTCACAGTCCCGCAAGGTCAAGGGCCCTGGAGACGAGGGCCAGGGCAGCAGCCCCTCCAGGGAGGGCTCTGAGGCCGGCAGTGGTGGGAACAGCATGCACCAGGTGCTACCCTCTGAGGGTCAGCAACAGCGGGTCAGCGCAGGCTCTGGTATAGATACGCCGAGGTGAAGAGGGCGTTGGCCGCCAAGCTCACAGCGAGGAGGCCCCGGACCAGGGAGGGGCCGCAACGACCTGCGAGTGCAGAGAGACCAGGTCAGAGACACACACGGGGAGCAGCTAGCTGAGCAGCAACTCCCGACGCCAGCCTCCCCCAGCCCCCCAGGATGCAGCTGGTAAAGGCCTCAAGGCCCCACCCAGGTGCTCCCCAGGCTGGGAGGGCCCCCCGGCTTCTCTCAAGGCCCAAAGACCTCCTTAGCAGGAAAGACCTGCCCAAGTCACTTGGTTGAACCCTGGCCCCGGAAGGCCTGTCCTCTCCTGAGCCACCAGGCAGGGCCTGGGCTGGGCTGTCACATGCTTGCACCTGGGCAATGAAGGGTAACTGTGACATCTTCTTACAGACAAGGACATAGAGGGACTTCAGGGGAAGAGTACCCTGCCCAGGCCCCTGAGCTAATCGGCAGCTGGCCCTAGTCCACCCACCCTGAGCCTGAGCCTGCACTGTCACCACGGCCTCACGATGCCGGGCCACCACCGCAGATCCCACCTGAGCTGGGGGCAGCACCGGCTTCCAGAGCCAGATCGAAATGATCTTCTCAGGAAAAACCCCACTTGCTGATCTGCCTGGCCCCCTCCCAGGGCGGAGTAACGGGTGTTGATCGGAGCTTGCGCCCCGTGCCTGGTCAGCGAGCAGAGGTGCTGGGACGTGAACCAGGCGGCTGTGCACGCCCGCATGGGCTGCAGCCCTGCACTAAGCTGCCCTGAGTGTGCCCAGGTTCTCCAAGAACCTGCGGCCGTGACGGCGGTCCTCAATGCCTGTGCTGTCCTACACAGCAGCCACAGGCCACGCCGAGCACTTGAAATGTGGCCGGTGCAGCTGAGGAACTGAAGCTGTAACTGTCAGTGCTCTGCATCCACCAGGAGATGGCGGCTTCAGACCCAAGTCCCCCACCCCCAACCAGGGTGAAGACCTCTCCAGGCGGCGGCCTCCTCTGCGCAGCCCCTGGTGGTGGTATCCACCACGCAAGTGGACGACTGGGACGAGTCGTCCTCTTTTTTGATGGAGCGGCTGCTGCAGGCACTGCCTCCTTCCGGCTGCGATCTCACGTCTGCAGAGAGAAGGGCGTGCATCTCAGTGGTGCTCACTGCTGCCCCCGGGGACAGACATGCAGCGGCTCTACTTCCGATCCCAGGACAGTCCTCAGAAGTGGTGAGTCAGCCTGTCACAACCCACTCCCCCGACCCCAGGCAGCAGGGGACCAGGTTCTTGTTTGGATCCTGGCTGCACAGCACTGTGGGGGTGGCTGGTTTTAGATCAGGAGTTGCAAACTCAAATGCCAACAGGCCCTGGCCGACGATGGGGCAGGGGTGGCAGAGCCTGGGACATGGACCCCGACTGCGCTGCCACCTGTCGGCCAGTACCCAGGCCCAGTGTGGCCAGATCTGCTGACAGTGCAGGAGACACAGGAAATTCACAAATTCATGTGGAAGGTGTAGATTTTAAAAGTTGGGGCCTAATTAAAAATGTTGAATGCTGTGTAGTACAGCACCATTTGAGCAAAAAAAAAATCTGTGACCAGACACAGCCTGGCAGTGTGTGACGTGTTTTCAATCAGTCCCAAGCAACAGAGGCCCCTAAAGGTCAAGTGAAAAAGAAGAAAATAAAATCAGCCAGTAGAGGGCAATGTCCTAGAGGGTTCGAGTCACAGAGCCAGACCCAGGGTGGCTGAGCTTAGAAATGACACACAGGCTGCCAGAGCAAGGACGGGCACCACTGCTGCACTCGAAGGCCTCCTGGCTGCAGAGGGACTCCCGCGGCCCTGCGGGGCGGTCAAAGGCCATACCCACGGTGTGCTTCGTGTCCTGCATGGGCTGCCTCCGGGGCACCTGGGGTGGCTCCATGGCGAAGAGGCTGCCGTTGTGATGTGAGTGTGCGTCCGAGCTGCTGGGGGTGGCGGGGGCCTCCCCGGGCGGTGTCTGGAACAGCAGGAGCTTCTGGCCCTTCAGGTTGAGCCGAGCAGGGCTGATGAGGGGCCTGCGGTGGTGGTGGCGCAGGGACCCAGAGCTGGAGGCCACGGAGCCAGCCACGGAGGGCGCCGGGGAAGGCAGTGGGGAGGAGGGCCAGCTCCCCGACAGCAGAGAGAAGTAATCTGGAGGGAGGATGACAAAAACAGCAATGACAGTAACATGAATGAGGGCGACCGACACAGAATGCTTGCTGTGTGCCATTCTGTCCTGGTGCTTTTCCTCTATTGCCCCAGGAAGAAAGGACAGGTCGTGCAGATGTGGGGGGCAGAGGCAGCCCCGCCAGGAGCCTGAGCAAGGAGGGGTCTGTGCCTAAGGCACCTAAGGGAGGGGGGAGATCACGAAGCCTCAGCCATGTCCCCCCGCCCTCGAGTTCTACCCAAAGCGCCTGGCAGCTTCCTCAGCTGAGAGCAAGGACGGACAGGAGCGAACGCCAGAGACTCAAGGTCAGCTGACCCGAGCCCTGCTGGCGGCTGGCCCCCTGGTGTACGTACCACCTGTCCACAGCTGCTGGTAAGGATGGCAGCGTGGTATCATCCGATCCTAGTAACTATCGCTCCCATTCACACAAGAGGAAACTGAGGCATGGGCATGTTAGTCACTTGCCCAGGGCTGAAATCCGAACACACGTTCGGGGCCCATCTGGCCCCAAACCTCATGCAAACCACTGTGCCCTGGAGTCCCCCGGCCTCACGCTGCACCAGCCGAGGCAGCTTCCCCGCCCCTCCTCCCAGCCTGTTCCCCTCACCTGAAACAGGAAGCTCCCCAGCTCGGGACACCTGAGACGGTGGGCGGCTCCCGCTGAACAGATAGCCCGAGTCTGGGGAGGAATGAGAAACGCGGCACATGTCAGGCCTTGGACTGGGGGAGCCCGCCCTCTCCACCCCCACCCCTCCCCACAGCTCCTGCAGACGTTCTGCCAAAATACAACCTTTGTCGTTTATAGATTTGCTTTCACAGAAGCACAGGCGCTCATCTGACCCCAGATGCTGTCTGAGGTATGCTGGGAGTACCCTCACTTTGCAGATAAAGAAACCAACGCTCACAGCAGGAGACAGGAGGAGCTGGCGATCTGGGCATACCCGACTCCTCCTCACTCTGTGTCCTTCTTTCCACAGGCCCCGCCTTCCCGTCCACCTTGAGTCCCACTTTCTCCACTAACTGCAGTCCCTGCTGCCTGCGCAGGACCCCAGGGAGCGCCAAATACACTGCTGTTTCCTAAATGAAATGCACCCCAAGGGCGGAGCATCTCGCACCTCTGCGTTCCCCCAAGTGCCCGGCTGAGAGCTGGAGGAGCCATGTTGTGGGTGGCGCTGCTCCATCCCCTGTGCGCTGGCTCTGAAGGGTCTGGCCCAGCTTGCACGGGTCACAGTGCCCCACCGGCCCCTCCCCCCACCAGGCCAGGGACGCAGGCCCTGACCAGCACATGTGACTGGGTAAGGGTGGTCACATAACCCAAGTGCCCCAATCGGAGTCCTTCCAGAACCCATCCTGTGGATGCTGGGAGAGGGTTTCCTGCTGGGCACAGGCTGCAGGATGCAGGGAGGAAGCCCACAGCAGAGGAGCAGAGCTGGGGAGACAGAGGGCCACAGCCCTGAGCCCTGGTCTCCTGGTTAAGTGAGCCAAAGACCTGCAAGAAGCTGTCCCTCTAACCCACCCTGGCCATGGAGACTTTAGGGTCCCACCCATCACCAGGCATTCTGAGACCAGCCTGCACCCCGCAGGACCCTGCTGCCAGCTTGGATGGGCTGTCCTGTGCCCTTGCCTTGAGCCTCAATGGCGAGATGGCCTGTTCTTGTGGGAAGCCCCAACCCAGAGGCCTGAACCAGCCCTGAGACTGCCACCTTCCCCTCCTGGGAGCTTGAAATGGAAGTCCCCGGTGCCATCAGCCTCGGTCAGAGCGCAGAGTTCTCTCAGGAGCACCGGGCACTCTGCACAGTTTCCTCCCCCGCCCCAAATTTTGTTCAAGAGCTGCCAGGCTAGGGCCCCCTGAAAACACAGAGGGATAGACATCTCTGCTTAGGGGTAAAGCAAAACCATCCTAATACCACCTGGGGGTGCAAGCAACACAGCCTGACCTTTAGCCACAGGGGGGGAGCGAGGCCTCTGCTGTTATTCATCTGCCCCCAGAGTCACAGAAGCAGCCACACCTGCCGAGGGCCTGCTTCAGGCTCTTTGCAGGCTGCTCTCACTTCATCCCACTACAGCCCCGGAGGCACAGCCGCACCACTTAGAGGAAGAGGTTAGGGTGCAGTGAGGCGCGCGCACGAGCTGGGACTAAGGGGCTCCGCTGGGCTACTCCCAGGGGATGTGGCCATTCCGGGCACTCTGGTTTCCTGCGTGTCATCCTCACGGCACCCTATGAAGTGTGCATTACCAGCCCCAGTCCTGGATGGGGAACAGGACACCAGCAGGTAACACTACTCGCCCTGGGTGACGATGAGGCTGGAGGAACCGCCACGTGGCCCCGAGTCTGTGTCCCTTGTTTCACCTCTGTCAGACCAGCAGACAGGGCCAAAGGACCCTTGGCAGCAGGGAGGGGTATTCTCCAGAGGAAGGGTGGGTGGCAGGGCAGAGCCTGGGGTTCTGATTTTCAACCCGGCATTTACTTTCTGGGAAATACGAGGACCAAGAATTGCTCCCCTCTGAGGTCAAGTCCCTGCGGAATGATTAACTGGGATGAGGTCTGCACCTGAGCTGCACCCGGGCCCCACCCCCAGCCCGAGGCCTCAAACTCTGTCCCAGTGCCTGATGGGGGCTCCAGAGAACAGTTTGGGGCAAGAGCCCCAACCGCAGGGCCTCCCAGTTCCCACGTCCACGGTCTCCTCATCCCAGGTGCTACTCACGAGGTGCCCATGGAGGCCCCCCAGCACCCAGGGCCTGAACCAGGCCAGACCTTGGCTGTGACTTGTCTGCTACTGTCCCTTGAGCCATGTGCCGGGCCTGACGCCAGGCAGGGGCTTAGAACACTCTGCTAAGCAGTGGCTGCTCTCCCCAGCAATTGGGCTCGTATTCAGTCACAGAGAAACATCCAGAATCCAGATCTCTATACTAGGGGTAATCACACCTTCACCCCACCCGAGGGTCTCAAACCCTGCCTCCCGCTCAGCTCAGACACTGTCTCCTCCAGTGAGCCGTCCCTGCTGGCAGGGTGACCCACCTCCATCTCGGAGGACGCTCACTTGCACACCTCAGACAGCCCAGGCTCAAAGCCTAGTTCTTAGCAGCAGCAGAACCTTAGGCAAACCACGGAGGGAAACTCAGGCTCAGAGGGGTGTCTGACCGGGAACTAAAGGCCCTGCCTGGCAGAGTTGTTCGAAGGCTTAAACAAGACCCTGACTGTGCATTTCTAAGCCTGGTGACCATCATTTAATAATGAGGAGCTGGGTTAACTGTGATGCCACCCACATTCTTTTTGGCTAGGATCCTGCCTCACAGCCCCCTGGCACTCCCAGCATCAGGCCTGGTACTCAGAAAGCCAGCCCCCGAGAGATACCACCGAGAGTGAGGCAACCCCGTATCTGCCAGGTGGCTTCCCAGAGGTCACGAGGTTCATCACAGAATACTTGTGGGCCTCCAAGTATGTTTGACTTTGTGTTTCATCTACGACTGACTTCCTAGAAGATCCTGCTGGGAGAGGTGAAGGATGAGGCAAAGTGCTTTAAGACAGGGCACAAGTCTTGGTCCTTTCAGGGCCACGAGCAGCAAGCACTCGACAGACGCAACTGACCTGGACGGAAGCCCTGCTCGCTCAGACCCCACGGAAACGCTCAGGGCACCGTTTCCGTCCCCAGGGCCTCAGTCGCAACAGCAGCAGCCAGAATGGTAAGAACCGTGGTAAAAGACAAAGCTCAGGCCGGGTGCAGAGGCTCACACCCGTCATCCCAGCACTTTGGGAGGCTGTGGAGGGAGGATCGCTTGAGGCCAGGAGTTCAAGACCAGCCTGGGTAACATAATGAGACCTCAACTGTACAAAAAATAGAAAAATCAGCCAGACGTGGTGGCACATGCCTATAGTCCCCGTTGCTTGGGAGGCTGAGGCAGGAGGATTGCTTGAGCCCAGGAGTTGGAGGTTGCCATGAGCTATGATGACGCCACTGCACTCCAGTCTGGGCAACAGAGCGAGATCCTGTCTCTCAAAAAACAAAAAAGACAAAGCCCAGTGAGCACATGTTTACCAAGCACCCATGGGTGCCAGGCACCCTTTGAAGCACATTAAATGTCATCTCATTTTACCTTCACGACTGCCCACAAGGTGCCTTCTACTATTAGCCCTGTTTCTTTGTGGGGAAACTGAGGCTCAGGGCAGGTCGAGGGCAGCTCCTGCATGGCTGCATCAGGCCCTGAGTCCAGTCCTGCCTGTCAGGGTGGTAGGAGCGCTAAACATTCCCGGCACTACCCCCGCCGTGTGCCCACCACAACCCTGCCCCAGCTGCTCCCAGCCTGCCTGTCCGCAGACGCCTGCACGCTTCTCACCTGCTCGGGTCAGAGAGGGTATGGTTCCCAGCGAGAGGGCCCGGCTGAGGCGGCCTGGCAGTGAAGAGGGCGAGGCCCGTCGAGGAGACTGGAACAGCTGCTGGTTGGCAAGGGGCAGGAAGCCGGGTGGCGTGGGGACGAACAAAGATGGTGAAGAGCCGCCGACGCTCGGGCGAGGGATGGCCAGGCTGGGGCTGGTGGGGAAGAGGCCAGTAGAGTCTCCTGGGAGGTACCTGTAAGGGCCCATCGGGCACAGGAGAGGAAGAGGGTCAGCCTGAAGGTTCTGGAGGCAGCCTTACGCAGCAGGGCCCGAGACCCCTCCCCCGGTGCAAGGTGGGAGCCTGAGTCGGGGTCCCAGTGGGGGCGTGCATTAGTTGAAGCAGAAAAGCAGTCCGACCACACTCGTGCCATTAGGAGCGGGTGGCTGGGAGGTGCCAGCGTGACCCAGCCCTCCCGGCATGCCCCCTCTGACCCCCTCAGCTCACAGCAAACTAGTTCCACTACGAGCCTCGGTATTAAAGTGACACTGTCGCCCTTGCCAACCTCAAGCCAACCCTTCACCTTAAACATGCCCACCCCACAGCGGGCACTCAGTGAAGGTTAACAGACTTGGACTCCTTGTCACTTCCTGTCCCGTGCCCAGAGCCTCCCGACAGAGCAGCCGAGCTCAGACACACACCGGCTGGTCTCCCAGACGGGCCTGGACCTCAGGAACGGAGGCCCCAGCACAGCTCTGGGAGCCCCCTGGCTCGATTCCTGGAAGTCCCATTGCAGCTCTGCCCTCGGTAGGCTGCCTCCTGTTCTCTGGCCTTGGACGCTGGAAACTCCTCTAAAGTCCCTGGTGGAGAAGAAGGGAGGTGGCCAGGCCCTGCAACCCGCTGGGACAGACTCTCCTGGGACACACACCTAACTCGAACTTAGAAAGGACTGTAAACAACCACACAGCTGCCTGAAAGACAGGTGACAGTGTCTCTTTAACTCGAGATGATACAAATCAAACAGGACCCGATGGCCCCACGCCAGAACGTCAACCATGCTTCTGATTAAGGCACCTGATTACGGAGGGGAGAGAGGAACAGAGGCGGTTAATACATTAGTCCGCCATCCGGATGGAGCTGCGGGGGTCCAGCCTTACCTCGGTGCCAAGGGACAAATGAGCCCAGCAGACAATGGCCGGATGAAGGGGCAGGCTGGCTCAGGCCCCGCAGGGAGCCAGAGCTGGTTACGGTACCCGGAGCCGCCTAAGGTGCCTATCACCACCCAATGCCTGGGGACCACCAGCCAAGCCACATGCCACCAATCTCCCAGCCATTTTCCCCTTAGAAAAAGTTTTATAAGCATGGGGTCAGCTGTTGACCTCCTGAAAAATCATGACCTTTTTAATGCCTTCCAAGGTACCAGGAGGCCACCTAGACTTTGGAACCAAGGGTGAGGCCCAGAGTTTGGGGACCAAATGGGGATCAAGGCAGGAGACATCTCTGCCCAGGCAGAAGGGCCTGGTCACCTGGGCCCCAGGCTGGACACACTCTCGTTCCCCCACTGTCCTATGTCCACCTTGCCCCTAAGACTCTGGGAAAGATTCCACGTCTAAACAGAAAATAAGATTTTGTGTTGTCATTCTAGAATTTGATACTACCTCGGGCAATGGACCGGAGGAGGAAGACACTTTCAGGCCCTGCAGGGGCAGTGAAGCAGTGGGTGGGGCCTTCGGACACTTGCTCTGATCATGGATAACCCTTGGTGGGAGAAGAGTTGGTGCCAGGCCCCTCCAGCAGATGGCAGCAGGGCTCTGTGCGGGCCTTCCTGTGCCCACCCACCTCCGGGCAGCGCACAGCACAGCTAGGAGTCAGCCAAGGGCACAGGAGCAGGCCGGCCGGCTGGGGACGCAGTGAGAGCCCCAGCCAGGCTGTGGGCTTCAGAGGCGGCCAGCTGGGCCCCATGACCCTTGGCCCCAAGCGTCAGCTCCAGGAGGAGCTGCTGGGCGTCGCCAGTTCTTCCCCACCCGACCCAGCTCCTGCTCACCTGGGGCTGTCCCAGTGCTCCCAACCCATGGCACAGGTGCTGTTCCCAATTTTGGTGCCACTGAAAATGTAGGTGCTATGGGGAGTCCTCTGGCGGCCTGATCCCTCTGGCTGGGAGACACAGTAATATCACTCAAAGAGCGGGTCCTCTTAACAGCGCCAACTGTGAGTTCTCAGGGCTGGGCATGGAGGGTTCTGCTCCACCTGAGGGTCCCCCCAGGGAGCCTCTGGTTAAAGGAGCCCAATCTCCGTCAGGTTCCAGAGAACTTCAAAGGTACCAACACTTCCTCTGGTGAGAGGCCCCCCGAGACTGCCCTGCACCCCCAAACCACATCTCAGAGAGGGACTAAAAGCTGAGAATCCAAGCCTGTGCCTCCACCTCAGGAGAGTGATTCTGGGAGGAGATGTCTGGTCTTCTCCATCCCAGTCCCAGTCCGAGTCAAGAGGGGAAGGAGAGAGAGAGGACTACGTTGTAAGCAGCAGTTTATTGAGACAGGAAAGGTACGATCCGGCAAGGCCAGCGAGGAGAGCTGGGCCCCCAGAGCCGCCTGGCGTCATCGTCTCCAGCTCCCAATCCTGACTCCCCACGCGGACTCCTGCGGACGCGCCTGAAGCCCACCCACCCCCGGGCCTGCCACAGAAGCCTTCCTGAGGAAGTGTGGAAGAAAAAAGAAAAAAGACGCGGTACCTGACGCCAACGGGTAAAAGCAGGGCCCCCCCCCGGAGGCATTTATTGAAAACACAGCATCCAAAACACGACATCTACACCAGAATCGGTGGTTACAGCGATTTGAGGGTCACTAGACAATTATCCACAATTCTACTACACAACGAGACAGATGAGACTCAGTGACAGTCATGGACAGAAAGGACACAGGCTCCTTCCTGGGCCGGGTGGGGCGGGCTGGAGGGTACGTCCTGGTGGTTTGCTCCCAGGCAAGTGTCCCTGGGGAGCCTGCTCGGCCCGGGTGGGGACTCCAGACCCGGATGGTGAAGACCTCGCTCTTGTCTCAAGGACGGTCACCCCATACCTAGGATGATCCCACCCTGACAGCCGACCCCGGCAAGGGAGAGAGAAGTCCCCGGCAGGGGTGACACATTCCCAGCAATGAGCCAAAACGCAGTGGTGCCCACACTCTCTCCAGTAACGTAACAAGGTGCTGGCGTGTTCTCCAAGTGATGAAACTTTAAGGGACAGATGGGTAATTTTAAAAAGTCACGGAAAACTCTAAGAAGGCCAGGAATCCTTGCTCTGATGACGGCCATCTCATGAGATGTCCCTCCACACCCCACCACAGGGCAGGAGAGACGTCTGCTTAGCAGGGGATGCCGGCCAGCAAGAGCTGGTTCTGGTTATCATAAATAATTTAATTTAAATACACACATACGCACAGATGTCCTGCTTCTACCCAATGCCAAGAAAAGCAGAAATTAGTGTCACACTGTCAAAACTTCCTCGAGAACGGGAGTCGAGACACGAGCAATGGCATGCGCGGCAGACAGACCCGCCTTTCCTGACCTGCCACCTCCGTTTCTCTTAGGCTCTTTCTGGGGGTGGGAGGTTGGGGGAAAGGACAGGCAGGCGGCCAGATGTGCTGCCCGAGGCTGCTCTGGCCCAACCCCACCCTCTTCACTGCTGAGCCAACAGGACTCGGCCCGTCCCGGTCTTTTCAGAGGGGTTTTCATCTCACCTCCACAGAGGCGCAAGCTGAGCCCATAGGGCCTTGTCTGCAGTCACAGCTCACTGGCCACAGAAGCCCACCTGGGCTCATGACATGCGGGTGCTGCACAGGGAGTGGGCTACTATCCAATCGCTGGGGCTCGGGGGCTGGGGTGGCCTCTTAGGACCCTCGAAGGTGGCGGATTCACAATAGTGGAGCCCAGGCACCACTCTCTGCCTCCCTGCGGGGCTCCACGTGGAGCTGACCAGGGTACCTCCCACCTACCTGCCTCCTCAGATCCAGGAAGTTGGGTGTGACCCTCACACACGTCATCTGTCTTTGCCTCCCCTGGGCCCTAGAGCACAGATCGGAGGAGCCGGCACACTCTGGGCCACACCTGGGGGTGGGGAACTTATGCTCTGAGTGACAAATGGCAGGACACATGGGCCCTGGAGGGAGTGTGCAGCCCACTCTGGGGCCACCAGAGGGCAACATGATGGGTGGGGGAAGCCCTTGGTCCCCCAACTCTGGCCGTGACCCTTGGATGTAGCCTCCAGGATGGGAACCTCCCATGCATGTGGACGACACCTCAATTTCCAAAGCGTGTCCTCACACGCCACTTCATACAATACTCATGCCCGTGGGCCCTGGAAAGGACCCACCTCTCATTCCACAGATTGTAAACTGAGGCTGGGAACTGCAAGGGCCTGCCCAGTAGAGCACAGCTACTGACGAGCAGGTCTGAGGCCTCCCCTGGGGCATGACTTTGAGAGGCAGCACCCCTGGGCATGCCCCCACTGGGGACCCCCCACCTGACTTGAGCAGAGCAAGGCTGGGCTGTGTGGGCCTGTGGTGGCCACACAGAGATGTGGAGAGCTGGAGCCTGGGCATTCTGCCAGGGGCTGGGGGAGGCTGTGATAGGCCAGAGAAGGACAAGATGACAATGGCCTAGTGTCACCAAGGGCCTGTGCATCCCTTGAGCCCCTTATTTGTGCTGACCTTGGGCATCCCATGGGGTGAGTGGAGGAAATGGGACACCCCAGGCCTAAGGGGGAGCAGGGTTAACGAGCGCATTCAAGGGGAGCCACGGCCCAGGAAGGCCCAACTCTAGCCTCCAGCTAACAGGAAAGGGGTCCCGCCTTTCGGGGGCAGAGCACGCACGCCTGCTTCTTTCTGCCTGGCCCACAGCGGTGCTCAGTGACACCTGATGAACAAAGGACTAAGACTCCTCCAGGTGGGCAAACACCCACCACAGCCTGGCTGTGAAGAGCAAACCTGCTGACCGCAAGAAGCAGGACTTTCTACTGTCCACCCTGGGAGGGGTCTTGACCCACAGACTCACGGTCAAGGTCAGACTGGGCCCAAGAATTGTACTCTCCATTCCCGGGGGAGGAGGCTGAGGGATCACGGGTCTCAAGAAGGTCTTGGAGCAGGGCACTGAGTAGTGGACCCGGAGGGGCAGGCCTGCCTCCTTTGTGGTTCCACCGCCTCCTGCAGGGCTGTCCCAGCACGGGGGCACTGTGGGGGACCCGTGGTGGCATACCAGACTGGAGGTTCCATGGAGGGATGGGGGTGGGGGCGGGCTGTTCTGGCCCATCACTCTGCTGAGTAGCATCTGCTATGACAAGCAGCCTGAGTGGTCAGGGCACGCACCATGGGCCCAGCCTGCGGCCACCGAGCAGAGCACAGAGGGGCAGAGAGCAGGCCCACGCCCTCCTCCTCCAGTGGCGTCAGAGCCAGGAACAGGCTGTGGTGAAAGGAGGGGTGCCTGAGCTGCCAGCAGGAAGCCACCGGTCAGAGGCAGGTGGTGTGGGTGCTGGCTATATTCCGGTCACTGGGGCAACGAAAGGGTCTTTGGCCAGAGAGGTGATGGCAGTGGTGAGTAGCCACAGGACACTCGGGGATGGCTTGGCGGTGACAGAAAGGAAAAGGGGGACAGGCTGAGGGGCTGGGCCAGGACAAGGCTCTAAGCTGGGGGTGGGTGCGAGTGAGGCAGGTAGGAAGAGGCAAGACAGAGAGGTGCCCTGCTCCGGGCTGGGGCAAAGCCTGGGCCTGTCCGTCCATCTGTCCTCCCCCCGCAGTCATGGCTGCTTCTCTGACCTTCGGGGCCGGAACCTCCGCGGGCCCGTCGCCTTCCTTGTGGCCACAGCTGCCGTGAAGCCCACCAGGCAGCACAGGGACGTGGTGCTGAACTTGAGCATGTCCAGCCAGCTGGGCGAGGCCATCTGCAGATGCTGTTCCGCCAGGTGCAGCCCCAGCAGCAGGGCCCACAGGCAGGTGCAGAAGGCATCGATCCTCCGGAGCCTGCAGGGAGAGCAGCGGGTGAGCCCCCAGGGTGGGTCGAGACCTCTCGGCCCTGCTCAGAGGGCAGAATCCGGAGCCGGGAGGACAGCGTGGGCCTCAGAATCCCTCCAGACTCACACACAGCCCGGCTCCGTGCACTAGTAAAACGGGGCTAAGAAAAGCTCCCTCAGAGTCACTGCGAGGAGTGGCAGGCGATGTGGACGCAGCATTCGCACAGGGCCTGCTCCTGCTCAGGGAGCACCCCACGTGAGCCGCCACAGCCCACGAGGCAGGTGGTTACCACACCCCAACTTTACAGACAGGAGCCTGCGGCAGAGAAACAGGGCACTGGGCCCCAGCTTGCAGCAGGTAAGTAGTGAGCTGGCCTCGGTGCCACTGCCCTCGAGGGCATTTGCTGTCCCACCTCGCTCGCCTGACTCCCAGCCCCTAGAGAATAGGGACTGAGTCTTGCTCCAGCTACAGAGAAGGGTTCAGCCTGGAGCTGTGCTCCCAACAGGGCCCCTGGCTCCTGCCTCCAGGCAGCCACCCAGCACACAAACCCCAAGACCACCCGTGCCCACAGCCCCACACTCACCTGATGCGGCCGGCCAGCAGCATGGCCAGGAGGCAGGTGAGCAGGCCCAGCACCGCGACACCCATCTGGTGGCTCTGTCCGAAGGCCCAGGCCTCGCGCAGCTTCTCTGCTGTGTGCTCGGGCAGCAGGCCCAGCAGCTGCCGCCAGCCCTCAGCCCCAGGGGCGCTGCTATTGTCAGGTGCGGCAGAGCCATTGCCACCAGGTGGCAGGGCCAGGGGCAGGGCAGCTCCTGGGGCGAAGGGGTCACTGCTGCCATAGAGCGCGGCGGTCAGCAGGAAAGCGCAGGCCAGGAAGGCCAGGGCACGGAGCAGGATGACCTGGGCTGGGGCCTTCGCTGCGGAGGAGCAGAAGCTCTGAGGAGGGAGAGAGGCAAGGTCAGCGAGATGGCCACAGAGCCACCCACAGCCACTCCTGGTGCCACTCTGCACTGAAGGATCCCACCAGGCACCCTCTTCCCACACCCCAGCTCTGCTCAAAGGCGCCGCTCGGTTCCAAGGCTCGTGTCACCCTGGACCTGCACCACGGGGCTAGCTCTGTGGGGGGAGCAGTGCTGCCCACCATGCTCTCCAGTTACGGAAGTCTCTTCCATATCATGGTGACCTTATTCCTCCAAATACATTTTTCAATCATTTTGTCATGTTCTCACAAAAAATTGCTATAGTGACTTTAACTGGAATTGACATAAATGTACAGATAACTCTGGCAACAGTTAAACTTAAAAATACAGTAGTAAGTTATTCAGACCAGGAACACGGTGGTCAGAATGAGAACCAAAGGTCCAAGGACCAGGCGGTGTCAGAACAGTGGTGTGGTTAGAGGTCCAGCGGGCAGATTAGAAACCACACACCAACCAGACTCATGGAATGTATCTGGGGACTCGAGGGGGTAGTTTTTGCTTCTAAAACTACTTGCTATTATATCTGATTTTTAAAAACCAGAATATTCCATTAACTGAGTACTATGATAAAAATTAGTAGTGTTAGCCAGGTTCAAATCCTGGTGTCACCACACACCAAGTACATGGCCTTATGTGTGGCCCTGTGCAAGCTTCTTAGCCTCCCTGAGTTTGGTTTCCACAGCTGTAAACGGGGTCCCAGCAGCTAAGAGTGCACCACAAAGGTTGCTGTGAGGAACGAACGCAATGGTGTCAGGAAGTGCTCAGATTTGTAAATAAGGAATGCATGATGATACTGGTCACTCTCCTATTCTGAATGACGACATGAAGAGACCTGGGGGGCAGGGTGGGATGGTGGCCCCAGGGGCAGGTTGTTTCTCCAAGGAAAAGGGTCTCAGCTCTGAAGAGCTGCCCTCTGGTCACGGGACCCAGCCCTCTGAGAGGGTTTCCCGTATAAACTCCGCGACTTGATGCCCCAGGTGTTGCGTGGAGCCCGCCTCAAACCTGCACGTGGGTCTGGTCGGCCTCCCGGCGCTTGAACTGGTGGCTGAGCAGCAGGGCGCGCAGCTGGCGGTTCTGGTGTTTGATGTAGTACTCGACGGCTGCCTGGCATGGCCGGCACAGCTTGTACATCTGCTCCAGGTGGTGCCGGTACACCTCCACCTCCTCATCGTACCTGCCCTGCAGGGGTGGGGGCACAGAGGCTCGGTGTCGGGGGTGGAGGAGGTGACTGAGCTGTCCATCTTACAGCTTGGACCTGGGTTGAGATCCTGGCCTTGCCATTCACAAGGGGGTGACCACGAGCACATCATCCCCACTTTGAACCTGCTTCCCCCTCTGCCCACTGCGTGTGGCAAGGTGGGCACACAGATGACCCTGAAGCAGGGCTTCCCCTTGAGCCTGAGGGTGTGAAATGCACTAGAGAGCCCCTGCCCGGACCGGGGCCTCAGACGGGGCAGAGGGTTCTTTAGGCTTTTGGAGCAGCCCAGAAGACAGGTCCCGTCCCACCTCTCCCTTCCTGTTTCCAAGAAAGCCAAACATTTCAGTCTGCAGCGGTGGGGTGAGGCATCAGTGTGATCTCTTGCTGGGACTGAGCATTCCAGGAAAACCACCTGGCTGCTGAGTCACACCTTCCTTCCCCTTCTGCATGTTCCCCATCTCTCTCTGCTTTGGTGTGAGTTCACCTGTTCTTCTTCCCTCCTGGGCTGGACCCGGGGACAGCCAGTGTCTCTGGGTCTCAGCTGGGATCTCTTCTCTTGAGGTCACAGGACCCGGGCTGGCTGAGGTCTGGGGTAGGGGGTGGATAGGAGTAACCAGGTAACAGGGCTCCTGGGCTCCATGGTGGGCACAGGGAAGGCGAAGCTCCCAGCTCAGCCCAACACCTAACGCCAAGCCTCTCGGCAGCATCCAGCTAGCTTCCTTCCTCTCCTAGAGGCCAGCAGCATTCTCTGCCAGCTCTCAGAACAAACTGCCCAGGCTGCCAACGAGCAAGACTGATTTAGAGGGATGAGGACAGGATGGGTCCAACAGGGCCCCAGCTGGAGCCCAGGGTCCCTACCTCCCTTGATCCAGAGATAAACTCCTCTGGACTGGCAGGCACTGGGGTTTCCACAGTGTTCCTAGGCTTGGAACCAGACAGCAGTGACCACAAGACACTGGGAGAAGCAGCTAGGCTACAACTGAGATGGGAGAACTAAGATACCCTGGAATGTGTGGCCGGCAGGGGTCAGGGTGAGGGGGGCCCTTTGGGCACTCAGGACGGAAAAGCTGCTGTCTGGCGGAGCAGGGGCCAGAGGCCCAGAGCTGGCACCCAGCCAGTACCTTGCACGCATGCCTGTCCCCTCAGCTGCTCTAAGCACCTCCACCCCAGAAAGGCCCTCCCTGTCCCAGCCTCACCTCCTCGCGTGGAGAGAAGGCAGCCAGCTGCTTGATCTTGGTGGTCTGGTGGTGGCTGCACCTCTTACACAGCAGCACTTGGCTGCTCACCCACTGCTGTGGCTGCGCGGGGTCCCGGAGGCTGGGAGTGCTGCTCACCACGTGGTTCAGGTGCTCCATGTACTGGGCAGGGATCGGCTTGTTATAGTCACCGTTCTGGGAGAGGAGGGCGGGACTCATGGTCAGTGGGCAAGCCTCCCCGGCTGGCTCAGGCTTGGTGCCAGGGGCCCGGTGCAGGGACACGCTGGGAAGTGACGGTGGCTCCCAGGCATTCCATTCTTTCTTTTTTACATGCAACAGCAGCAGCTTTTCTTCCAAAGACATTCGTAGGGAACCCAAAGGCCCAGATACCAAGTGAAGCCACCCAGCCTAAGCACACAGCAGGGCATGGAACCCGCCTCCCAACTATACCCTGCTACCGGGCACAGTCCTTAGAACCCCCCACTCTCGAACTCAGCCTGCAAACCTGGGTCTAGCGAGAGGTCAGCAGGCCATGGCCATGGAGTGGCTGCCTGTTTTTGGAATGAAGTTTTCCCGGAACACAGCCAGGCTCATTCATTCATGTACTATTTACAGTGGCTCAGCAGAGCTGGGTAGCTGTGACAGAGACCATACAGCCTGCAAAGCTTAAAATACTTTTCTGTTGCAGAAAAGGTTCGCTAACACTGATCTAATACATAGGATGGGCTGCAGAGCCAGAAAGATCTGGCTTTGAACCCTGAACGTGCCACTTTTAGTGGAGTGACTTTGGACAAGTCACCATGGCTCCCTGAGCCCGGTTCCTCCTCCTCAAATGAGGATGCAGCACCAGGGCAGTGGCGTGTCGACCATGGCGATGTGGGGGAAGCACCCTGCTCAGGTCCTGGCAGAGGAGGGGGTGTGGGGCCCACCAGTCCTGGGGTGGGCAGGCTGCCGCTGGGTGCCCGTCTAGGAGGCAGTGGCCCCGCACCCGCCTGTACCTCCTGGAAGCCGTTGTACTGCTCGCAGTGAGGGCAGTCCCAGCAGTTGCGGTTCCCATAGGGCACCAGCGTGTCCTGGTTGCAGAACCAGCAGTTGACCATTGTATGCGTTGGTTTCATCCTGGGGATGAGGAAAGAGTGGGGTCAGCCTGAAGACCTTGATGCCCACTCAACGGGGTTCATCCATGGCCTGCCCCTGGGCCGCCAGGGACAGGGTGCAAAAGCAGGACCCAGGGACTCCCAGCTGGAGACGCAGGCCAGCGGAAGAGGAAACAATGGCTGAGGGCGAGGAACTCAAGCTGGATGTTGCTGTCCACCCAGCAGGGCCAAGCAAGGTGGCCACAGCCAACTTGTGCTCCTCGGCTCTCCAGGCAAAGCACCTCCCCGGAGGTACCAGAGGCTCCCCAGACTCCTAGGCTCCAGTGTGTCCACATGGTGACCCAGGGCCGCCAGTCCCCCAAGTCCTGGGGCCTGCCCCCACACATGGGGGCAACAGGGCCACCCAGGACCCAGGACAGCCCCTCCCCCACCAGCTCCTTGCTCCCAGGCTGTGGAAGTGGTGCTCCCAGAGGAGTTTCCAGATGGAAAGGAGCCTCCCGTGCTTCCCAGAGTCCCCAGGAGAGTGAGCACTAAGGAGGCTGAGGGGTGGGGACTAGTGACAGCTGCTCAGCTGGGGGCCAACTCTCCCGGGCACAGGATACAAGGTGGGCAGGCCCCCAGTGGTGCTTGCTGACCACATATGTGGTGACAGGTGGGGCCTCCGGGATAATCCCGGCCCAGACACTGGGGATCTATGCTCTGGGCCCCCTCCACTTGCCTCACTGGCTGTGGGGCACGGTGGAGACATACACCAGCTGCCCAGCAAACCTCTCCAGTCTCAGAAATCTAGACACAATATAGGCAATGGGCAACAGCTGCTGGAGTCCTGAGCCCTGTCCTGTCCTCCTCCAGCTCTGGGGTACTGCCCGGGTCCTGCCAGAACGGCAGCCACCCCGCCGGCCAGATGGCCTACTGTCCATGGAACCGGACAGCACGGCCCCACAGCCTTTTCGTCCTGAGGTGCTGCTCAGAGAAAGGATGGAGCCACACTTCCGGGAGCCAGAGTCCCCGGCTTTGAATACTTCTGGATGTGTGCCCGGGAAATTCCTGCCCTCCCGGCCTCAGTGCCCACATCTGTAAAGTGGGAGCACTCATGGCTTCCACATGTTACAAGGATGTGATGACAAAAGATACATAAAGGTGCTTGTTCTGTCACAACCCCGTCCCTGGGTTTGTCAGTGGCCTGGGGGAGGCTGGCCCCTGGGAAGTTGGGCTCCAGCTCCCGACCCGCTGCTGCCACCTAGCCTTGTCCGACCACTCTCTTCCACTGATGGTGGCAGGTTAAGGGAGTCCTCTTATCACCTGTCAGTTGGGGACAAGAGCATCTCCCTCAAAAGGGACTGCTCTGGGAAGTGCCACAGCACCTGCCCTAGAGTAAGTGTCCCTTAAGTCGTAGTTACGTGGGAGAGGGGAGGCTTGCATAGAGCAGAGGAGACGGAACTTGGCCCTGCAGCCTCACCGTGCCGCTGCCCCGGCTCAGGCCAGAGCCCTCACAGTGGACAAGGCATTGCTGCGTCTTGTCAGCAGCTTGGAGCCAGCAGGCAGCAGCGCGGAAGTGAGCCAGACACTGGGCAGCGCACGCGCGCTAACGGCGGCCTCCATTTCATTCCCTCACCTGTCGGATGGGGCAGCTGAGAGTCCCTGCCCTGGAGAGGCTGCCGTGAGGATCCAACAAGAGAATGTAGGAAAGCACTCGGCATTCACAGTTTCACTGGGCGCCAATGTGGCCATGGCAGGAGGCCTGGAACCTGCTCTGCTGCGGTGCCCACACTCGGCATTCTTGGGCAATTAAGCACTGGCTTGCTCTGTGCTAATTTGTACCTGCTTTACAGGCCTCTTTGTCCCTGTGCGTGGAGGCGTGTCCTGATGGGTGATGACCTGGCTGTGACCTCTCTCATCAGCCCACCCCCAGCTACCCCCAACCCCAGGGCCCCATGCTTGGGACAAGGCTCTGCACCCAACCACCTCTGGGTGATGGGCCTCTCCACCCCCACGAACGGCCCTCAGCCCTCTTACCCTGTTTGAAAGGGAAGGTCAACCTTTGAGCCTGCCCAGGGACCAATGACAGGTGAGCAGGGACTGTGGCTTCAGTCCAGGGAGCCCGCCATGAAGCCCGCCCGCCCTAGGAAGTCATGCTTCACTCTGACTCTCCAGCTCTGTTGCTAGGGAAATGGCTGCACGCATCCAGAATGAGCTGGCCTGGAAGCGGAGGCAAGAAGAGGAGGCAAGGGATTAGCCCTTGTCCCCAGGGCCAGCAGCTCCAGCTCCTGTCACCCTCAGCCCTTGGTAATCCCTTCATGGCTGGGGGGTGGGGGGTGGAGGTGGGGCACTCTCTTGGGCGGCTCTACCTGCCAAGGCGTCCTTTGAGAGGCCCTGCAGACTCCGAGAGGCAGATGGATGAGGGAGCCACAGTGGGGTGCTGGGTACGAACCTCAGGCCCCCCCACCCTCAGTGCCAGCGTTGCGGCCTTCCAGAGAGTCACATCAGTCACACGAACGAATGCAAAACACTGTCTGACCCCATAGCCCATCTCACAGCTCGGACAAAGTCCCCAGGGCAGGCTGGCGCAGTCCCATGTGTGCCTCCGCTCCAGCCTGGCAAGGCGGCATCTGGGCCAATCTCTCCCACACCAGCCTAGCCCTGGGCCCTGTTTTTGCTCAAGGAAATGCCACCCAAGTTTCCCTCATAAACTCTTCAACTCTCTCCCTCAAGCCAACCTCTGTCCCCAACTTGGCTCTGGAACAAACCACTTGATGGATGAGGTTTGAGGTGTCAAGACAATGTCCCTATAACACAGCCAAGAGAGGTCCAGGCTCTGGGAGGACAGCAACTTGGCCCACAGGACAAGTAGGCGGGTGGGTGAGAGGATCTGGAAGCTGCTCTCTGAGCTCCTGCTACCTTGATGCTGAGCTCCAGGGGAGGCCTGAGGCAGCCCCGGGCGGGTGGGGCCCCCGGAAGGAGCTGGGGCAGTTGCATGCTTCATACCCGTCCCCCCACCATCCCAGAATACACGTTGAGGGGAAAAAAGACGGACACGTGCCTGTACCACCACCACTCCGTCAGCCCTGAACACGGACACTGAGGAAAACAAAGCTCCTGCCCTGACATCTCACCATTCTCTACAGGTGAAAAGGAGTCTGTTCTAGTAGCAAGCCTGCCACTCTGGGTCCTTGGTCAGGGGTCGGGCACCTCTGTGTGCCCAGAGCTGTGCCACGTGGAGAGGCACGGCATGGGGCTTGGTCCCTGCCTTGGGGAGCTCGGAGGGTGGGCAGGCCAGTATGTCCACCAGACCGTGATAAGAGCATGGCCTCTGCAAGAGGGGCCTAGCACACTGCTCGTGATCTTAGGCACCATGTACTGGCCCCAGCGGGGGTTCTGAAAGATTGTAACAGTCTACCGGTCTGAGCAACACATGAGACCCTGTCTCTACAAAAATTAAAAAATTAGCTGGCGTGGTGGTGTGTACCTGCAGTCCCAGCTACTTGGGAGGCTGAGGTGAGGACAGGTTGAGCCCAGGAGTTCAGGCTACAGTGAGCTATGACTGGGCCACTGCACTCCAGCCTAGGTGACAGAATGAGACCCAGTCTCTAAAAACAAAAAAGAAAAGAAAAAAATTCAGGCTTGGGGTTCCCTAAGGGACCCAGGGAGCCAGAGGTCAGCATCTGGCAGGGAACCAAGAGGACATCCCAGGACAGTGTCACAGGTGGCTCCTCACTTGCTCTTCTGGTGGACAACACATGTTGGACAACCCATGTTGTTTCATCTAACTGGCAGAATTGGTGAAGGGGCTTTAGTGACAGTGGCACCAAAACAAAACTCAGCACTGCCAGGACCCAATGGGTCTCAGGGCCTCTGGCCTCAGCCTCAAAGCAAAACACGTTAAATCCACTGCAATGCCTCCAACACCAAGACAGAAAACCCCCACCCCTCGCCTCTGGGAACAGACTCCAGCCTGGAGAGGGCGAATCATTTCATCAGTTCACCAAGTGCCACGACAGGCTTGCAGAAATGCAAAAGTGAACAAGACGCTCCACTTCTGACCTGGACACAAGGACAAGAATGACGACCTCACAGGGTAGCTGGTGACAGATGCCACAGAAGAAAGGCCAACAAGCCGGGCATTTGCTGTCGCTCTAAAGAGCAGCTGTGCTCACCAGCAGAGCAAAAGGCAGAGGGAGGGGACCACACCACTCCAAGAGAGCACGCAGCATTGGGAGAGCGAGTGGGGCCACTGAGGGGACTCTGAACACCAGCACCAGGCTCTGCTGCATAACCTGGAAGGCTGCATCCTCTTTGTCCCCAGACAATAGAAAGTAGGCAATCGCAATAAACACCAACAGATGTGCAGAGGGGGCCAAGAACAGGGCTGTGCTTGCAGAGGATGAGTCCTGGACATAATGTGATGAGGGACAAGGACACACTCAAGCAGCAGAGTCAAGGGGAAGGGGAGCCTAGGAAGCTACGGGCCTCACCACAGCCTGGGTGCAGGGGTGAGCAAGCCCCAGGGAGTGTAATGTGGGCTTCTGCCCCATGACTGTGCTGACAGCGGTGGCCCTGAGTGGGTGCAGAGAAGCGCCAAGGGCGTGAAGCTTGGCTGACAGGTGAAGAGCTGGCGCCAGGCAGAGCTCTGCCATCTTAACAGCTGGATGATGCGGGGCAGACAGCCCAACCTCCCCAAGCCTCTGTTTCCTTAACTGTAAAAGGGGGAGAACAGGAGGACCCTGAGTGGCTGCCGCCCAGTTTCGCAAAGTGGCAGTGTGCAAGTGCTTACGGCACATCATCAGCACTTAGGCGTCAGCTGCTCCCATTAATAACTATGACAGGGCGAGAGGACTCCAGGGTCAGCCTTGACTGAGGCTCTGGGAGGACCTGAGCCCTTCAGAAAAGGGACTTCCTCCCCCGGCACCTCAGCCAGTCCTACAGCAGAGGACGCAACTGACCTGGAGCACCAAGAGGGCGTTCCCTTCACATCCTCCTCGGGGCCACTTTCCTGCCCTCTGCCATCTCTGTGCTGAGCCTGCAAACACCCATCTAGCCAAGTCGCCTTCCAAAAACAACTCTCCTTACATGCCCTCCCGAGGGTCATCCAAAACCAGTGTTGTGGCCAGAGCCAATGCTTCCTCACTGTCAGTGGAGGGAGAAGGGCCTCCTGCCAGATTAGTGGTGCTTCTAAATTGTGACAGTGGCCAATTTATGACCTCCAGGCAAAACCCAGTGCTCCATGAGGACATTTTAGAGCATCCTGGCAGGGGCTGGCCCTTCTCTGCCCAGTCAACAGCAATGGTCAAAATGCTGCATCACAACCCTCTGGTGTCGCCCAGGGGCATGAAAGGACTTCCGGATACCCTCCTAGCTCCCACTGCACCAACTTGCACAACACCTCTCCAAGGCCCTAGACGCCTATCTCCTGGAGACAAAAAGCTGTGGCTAGCAGGCCAGGAATGAGAGGCTGGACCCCTGAGAACAGCCACAGCCCAGGACATGGACGACTGTGGCACAGGGAGCCACCCAGTCCAAATCCAGCCTTGCCAATCACAATTGAGACGGTGCATGGCTTGGAGACCATGCCCTCACCCAGGCTCTGGTCCTTGCAGCAAAACTCCCCCTTCTGGGTTAGCTGAGAGGCAGCATCACCCCGGAAGAAAACGGGGCTCCAGCTCTGCTGTCAACATGCTCTGAGGATCTGAGCAAATCGCTTCACGTCTCTGTTCCCTTGTGTATAAAATGACCGGTTTGGACCAGCTGGTCCTGCACGCCCCTCCAGCTTTCAGAAATTGGACAGAAACTGGGACACGGAGAGACTTGGGTTGTCAGGGACCCTTAAGTTGGGGGCTCGCTCAATCCCCAGCTGCCTGCCCTCCTCAGTTCTCCAGACACAGCTGATGTCCCTCCCACCTCATCCTCCTCCAGGAAGCCTCTGTGACTCAACCACTCTCACTGCTTTTTCTGTTTTCCCCCTTGGAGAGAAAAGCAGTACATGCTATCAGTGAAGGAAGAACACACCCACCAGCCAGACTGCCAGGGTTCAAATCCCAGCTCTGACACTTGCTGTTGGGTGAGTGCGGGCAAGTTCTTTCGCTCCCTTCACCTAAGACCTGAGCTTCGCACACCCCTTGCTGAAGCTGCAAAACCACCCACCCTATCTCTAGGGGTGTCCTTACAACCCCGCTTTTCTCCCTGTCCCCTGGGAAGGTGGATCAGATGAGGAAACGTAGCCCTGCTGAAGCAAGAGGTCACCACACTTTTATCCCTGGCCATGGAAGTCGATGAGAGAGGCCAGCTCTGAATACGGGGGTCTGCAGGACCTGTGAGCCCAGCGCAGCGCCGGGGACCACAGCCCTCAGGTATCTCAGGCTTCCCTCACCTCTGGGAGGTCTAGCCCAGGGTTAGCACTACAGGATCCTTCAGTAAAAAATCGTTTGGCTCTTTCAATTAATAACAATTTATGTGGTCTCACTGTCCCTCGGCTTCTCTAGGGAGAGCGGGAGTCGTGACTCTGTACTGGGCTGACTGGAAGCGTGCAGAAAAATGCCTGAGCGAGCGCCAGCCATTACCACCCTAGACGTGCCGCCGACGACCAGGAGAGCTTCGGCCTCGACCCCGCGCTCGGCTCTCCCGCAGCCTGCGGGGGCCCAGGGCTCCCGGAAGGAAGAAGTTTACAACCCCCGCGCCTCCGCCGCTCCCGCCCGCACCCGCGCTCCCGGAGTTCCCGCCCCCGGTCAGACTCCCCCGCCGCTTCCCGACCGGGAATCCGAACTCGCCCCGGGGTCGCGCACAGCGGGTGTTCGCGCGTCCGCGAGCAGCGTGTCCCCGCCGCGGCGCCCGCGGGCCCCTCCGCGGCACAGAGGCCGGGCCGGGGGCGGGCAGCGGGCCCGGGCGGCGCCGTGGGCCGCGTGGGGCCGGGCCGCGCACTCACCTCCGCGCGATCCGGTAGATCAGCACGCCGGCCGCGGCGCACGCCGTGACGCCCAGGCCGCCGGCCAGGCCGGCCGTGGGGCAGCTGGCCAGCAGCGCGCTCACTCCCTCCATGGCTCGCGGAGGACTGCGGGCGGCGGCGGGGCCGGGGCGCGGGCCGCAGGCGGGACGCGGGGCGGCGGCGCGCGCCTCCTCCCGCCGTGACCTTCTCCGCTTTGTAGCCAGCGAGGGCCTTCCCCCTCCCTGACTCGGCGCGCTCCCGCCGCGCAGCCAATCGGAGCGCGGGGCGAGCCGCGGTGGGCGGGGCGCCGGCGGAAGCGGCGGCGGCGGCGGCGCTGGCTCGGGCGCGCCCCCCAGCGGCCGGAGGGAAAAGACCCCGCGCGGAGCCCAGCGCGAAAGCCACGCCCACCACGAGGGCCTGGCGCTCAGGCTGCAAAAGGTCCACTAACCTTCTGCGACTAAAGGGGACATCTGGGGTGTAAGCGACTGCTTGTAATTTAGTCTTTTTCTCCTGCTAATCCTGTCTTCCCATAGTCTAGCGACTCTAGCCAAACCCGGGCCTATGTGTTCAGTGCTGTTTTGCGGCGAATGGATAGGGGACTAGGTTGAATAAGTCTTAAGACAGTAATTCGAAACATAATGCAACCATTAGAATGTTAGAGCTAAAGTTATTGCATTGAAAGGATAATAACGTTTTTAAGAAAGCAACATGCAGATTGATTTTTATAATATCCAAAGTTTGAATAAAGCCTTATGTGTTTGCAGGAAATAGAGGATGGTTAACACTGAACTGCACACTGATCATCTGACGGGGAGGATTAGAGGAGAACATTAACTGTGTTTCATTATTAACTTGAGCTAAACTACTAGTTTAAAAAAAAGAAAATGTTTGCATCTAATTACACAATGTTTCAGTGTTCTGACAACTTTTGCAGTGTTTTTTGAGGTCAACATTGTAAGTTTTTTGTGGGTAGTGATGGGTCCAGGGCAAATGTTATCTTTGTTCCTACCACCAGTTCATCTATCCCCACCTTCATCATGCACATTCACTAGCTGGGAAGGAGGGTCTGGGAGAGTGAAAGGATCCCAAAAAAACCCTTAAGGGTTGACTTGAGTATGGACTGGACTTCCTCTTTCTTGGAAGTGAATATCCAAGCAAAGGCCTTTCCATTTGCACTCTTGATGCTCTCACCAGCCATGAGCAGATGAATGAACCACCTAAGGCATGGCATCCACCTGTAATCCTAACAGTCTGGGAAGCCAAGGCGGGAGGATTGCTTGAGGTCGGGAGTTTGAGACTAGCCTGAGCAAGACTGAGACTCCGTCTCTGCTAAAAATAGAAAATTTAGCCAGGTGTCATGGTCATGGTGCGTGCCTGTAGTCCCAGCTACTCCGGAAGCTGAGGTGAGGATTGCTTGAGGAGTTGGAGGTTGCAGTGAGCTATGATGAGGCCACTGCACTCTACCCAGGGTGACAAAGGGAGACTGTCTCCAAAAAAAAAAAAAAAGGGTGGATGACAATACTTCCAAGGTTGTCAGAATTAAATGAGAAGATACCTAACACTTTGCACAGTGCCTGGCACACACTGGGTATGGAGTGAGGGTTTTAAAAGGCGTAATGTGTGTGTGCACACATGTATATATATGATTACTTAAAAATAATGAAATCCAAATGACTAAGCTTGTGAAGAAGAGAAATAAATGATGGGATTTCTCCATTAACAGCTCAAACAGTGATACTTCCAATTTTCAAATCCAACAAGCCTCTTTAGCACTTCTTTCCTTATTGTCTTCCCATTTTGGGTGCTCAAGCTTACTTCAATGCCCTGGTGCAGGAGAAGCAGAGAACTAAATTATACTAGGTTAACATCAAATTTATTCATTCAAGAATGTATCAGTGAAAATTAAACAACCAAATTTTAACCTTCATATTAGATAAAAATCTTGGGGAAAAATTCATGTTTTAATATGGATATCAAAATAGGAGGATGTTGCTAAGTATCATCAAATATGAATATTAAAATAGGAATGTGAATATTAAAATGTTACTAAGTGCCACCATGAAAGAGTTAAAATGAGTTTCTGGAAATTGCTTTACTGTCATGCATTTAAAAGCACTGAAGCTTGACTAAAGTCACTCATTTTGGCTTCTAGGTAAGTTGCTGAAGCAAACTACAGACAGTAGAAGAATACCAGCTAGCTTCCCTTACGACTATATAAAGATGAACAAAATTAAACTCAATTTAAATAAAACTTGGAAATACCCTCCTCTTACCACTGCCAGAGTTTCCGCAATTGGATCTGAAACTACAGTATTAGAACAATCTTTACTGATGTTCAGACTGAAAAATAGTCTTCATGTACCACACACTCAAATCCCAGGGAAAGCTAATGGAAGACTATTGGTTTTACCTGCTTTCTGTCTTATTACCATCTTTTTGTTCCCTTATTAAATTTGCTTTAAAAATGAGAGAGGAAAATTCTGGTAATTTCATAACTTTGAGCTGGGGTATTTAAACAATACCAACACCTCCTGTCGGAATAAAAGCAAACTCTCCAAGGGGTGGGCAACAGTCCTGAGTTGTGCTCCTTTTCTGCAAGAGCAGAGATAGATGTGAGAACAGGGTGAAAGACCTCAGCGAGAACAGCTGTTCCTCGTCACACTCTGCATTCAAAGTGGAATTGGGAGGCTGTGCTGTAACACACTTACAAGGTACCTGGGCTTAACTTCCAGGAGCTAGGCGACTGATAAACGGTTCTTTAAAAGCTCTTGCCTTTGGTTTAAATGAAGAGGATAACTTCAGGAAAATTTTTATAGTTTAAAATATTTAATGTCAGAAAGTTATACTTATTTTTTTCATCTCAGCATCCTGAAAGCTTAGATTATCAATCTGTATGAAGAATTGGAAACATACAGAGGAGAGAAACAGCTAGTAAGTTTGTCCTGGTACACATAGCACCACCAAATGTGACACTTCTTCCCTGTCCAGCAGTCAGATCTTAAAGTCAGATTAGAAACAAGACGTAGGCCGGGTGCGGTGGCTCACGCCTGTAATCCTAGCACTCTGGGAGGCCGAGGCGGGCGGATTGCTTGAGCTCAGGAGTTCGAGACCAGCCTGAGCAAGAGCGAGACCCCGTCTCTACTAAAAAATCAGAAAGAAATTAATCGGACAACCAAAAAATATATACGGGAAAAATTAGCCAGGCACGGTGGCGCACGCCTGTAGTCCCAGCTACCCAGGAGGCTGAGGCAGAAGGATTGCTTGAGCCCAGGAGTTTGAGGTTGCTGTGAGCTAGGCTGATGCCACGGCACTCTAGCCCAGGCAAAAAGAGTGAGACTCTGTCTCAAAAAAAAAAAAAAAAAAGAAACAAGATGTATTTTGACTTTATCCTTCTCTGCATTTCTAGGGCATGTTTCACTGAAATACTTAAGTCCTTAGCCACAGTTTACAGTACAGTGAGCATAAAAGAGGACACAAACCAAATGTCTACTTAAGTTAAATAGCATGATTTAATTTAGTTGCTGCTTAATCCCAAATCCTCTTAAGTTAAAAAAAAAGTTATAATTAACTATTAACGTTAATGAATTGAAACCTTCCAGAAAGCACGAATCCAAAAGGAAATGTCGAACAGGTGATATGACCAGATAGATACTTTATGGCCTTCCCTGTTTCAGTCTCAAACATTCTAAACATCAATGGAAAAAAAATTCTCTAGAGTTTTTCAGTTTTATTCTTCTAGAGCACAATTTTCTCGCCTGTTACTGAGTATGATCTTCTAACAGGTACACAATTAACTCATAGGTAGACAACACAATAGCAGTATTTGGGATCTGCCGGATGAGCTGGGCAAAGAGTCCTCTATAAAAAGCGAGGTAACCTTCTTCCCGGAACACTAGGCGCGTTGTCTGGATGAAAGACTTGTACTTGGTGCCCTCCTCACGGAGCCGTGTCCTTATGACTTCTGCAGAGAGAGAAATACCACTTTTACGCTACCAATAAAATGGGGAAAGACTCCAAAGCACACAACTCTATAATTGTCAATGTCCAACTATGTCTGTTTGCCATCTTAGCTCTATTTGGACAAGATAGTCATATACCTAGACAGGCAAAGAAAAGTTCCTTTAGAATGTTTTCCAACTCTGGGAATTGGTCAATTAGGGATATTTACACACACACACACACACACACACACACACACACACACAAAAGTATAAAATAACTTTTAAGGGGTTAAAAAAAGCTTAGTCGAGTGTGACTTAATTTTAAAATAATTCATGGTTTTCTACTCCCAATTAAACAAACATTAATTTCACTGAAGGTGTAATTTGTATCAAGTATGGCAATATCTTTGACAAATTATTTTCCTGTACTCAATTTTCTCCTCCTCCTCAAATCCTTTTCCACTCTGTCCAGCTTAACAGCCACCTCCTCCCTCTTCCCTTTTCAAGCCTTTGCCCTTCTCCCTGCCACAGGCACCCACAGCTGGACATCTGTCACTCTTGCCTATCACACAGACCTCAGGCCCCAGAAGGCATCACCAACCTCTTCTCCATAGGCCCTTTGGGGCTAGCTTCGTGCCCTAGCACACAATGGGGACTCAATACTGTTACTGAGTTGACCATGTGCATCTGTCATGGCTAACTGTGCAGGAAGCTTCTGAAAACAAAACCTGTTTTTCATAGCACAATAAATTAAGCATTTTTTATGAACTGGGCCAGTAGGACGATAATTCTATATAATTCTTTAAAAATAAACTTACCCAAAGTAGCCTTACTCAGCATCCCATTCAAAGTAGAAGCTATGTGTTTAAGTTTGGCTCCTACGTAATTTTTTTGAATCAAAGAATTTTAAATAAAATCCAGATTTTTGGCTTCTTTAAAAATATAAGAAGTTCAGCACCACAGGGCCTGCATTTCTGCACAACACAAGTTTTGGCCATGATCAGTTAGAGTTGAGTAAGGTTCCCACTACTCACATGACCCACATCCATGCGGTGAAAGCCAGTTCCACTTGTACTCATTTACCCTCCCTGCAGGTATCTGTGTTTTAGTTTGTGCTACAGAGCTCTAGTATACTGACAAATGACAAACCTGACAACTGTTTTGCTGTTCTGGAAGAAAAAAGCAGAACATACCGTGTGGATAAGCAATACAGGAGGCACATCCCTTAGAAATAGCAGCAGCTGCCATGAGTCCAAAAAAATTTGTGGCATTTTTCTCAGTCCCATTTGCAGAAGAGGCTAACGGAGCTTCTTTCAGATACTTTTTTAAACTTTCGTAAATAGCAAAACAGATTATAGTTTCTGAAATTCCAGCATACGATGCAGTTAATCCTCTATAGAAGCCACGGATGCCCTCTGTCTGGTAGACGTAACGAGCGCACTGGAGTGTGTTCATCTGCTTGGAGCCCCTCACTCTGCATGAAGGAAATCAATGGCAGGCTGTTCAAAGATACTCCAGTGAGCCCCACTACCCTGACAAGTCACAAAACACAGTGATGGAATATACAGAGAAATTATGCAGTAGGAGAAATGTGTCCTCCTTGCACTGTGGTCGGCTACGCCCTGGCCACTGTGAGGCCAGGCCGACTAGGTGGACACCTGGCAGGCCCACAGGAGAGCACATGCATCTGTTTTGGGAGTCACAAAAACACGGCCACAGGCTTTGACCTAATTTGAGAAAGAGCTATACTGAGGATGACGTTCCTCACAGAGGAACCATAACACCACTACAATCAAAACAATCCAAATATCTAATAGGAGTAGATAACTAAATTATAGTACATCTACCAGATTAAAATAGTCATGACAACAGTGAGATACAGGGGGTGCTTTCAGAAGAAAGGAGGACAAAATTATATGTGAACGATGATTATAATTATGATACAAATAGGAAAATACTCAAGGGAAATTCACCAGAATTCTGACAGGCTGGTGAGTACAGGGTGGTCTCTCCCATTGCCCTAGTCTCCAAATGGAGACTTCCCGTCTTACAGCTCCCCAGAACTAACCACACTTTCATTCTGCACACGAACACCCTCTGCCCAAAGCACTCTTCACTACGCCTCCACCTGGCTACTGAGACGCTAGGATGGATGCTGCTGCTTCGGGAGGACCTCCCAACCTCTGCTCTCCTCACCCAGCCTGGACTGCATTTGGTGACCTCCAGAGTCCAGTAGCACCTCAGGCCCCTTATCCCACCAAACTATAATTCTTTTTATTTATTTTCTGTACAGCTGTAAGCTTCTATAAGGCAGCAGTTAGGTCTTGTTCCCTGCTGTTTCCCCAGTGACTAGTGCAAGCAACAAATATTCACTGTTGAGGGACAAATATTAACAAAGCCCACCTTAACAAAGTTCTAAAATGTTCCAAGCGTGACCATTACTAGGTAGATTGAACAGTATGCATATAAAGGACCCGAGCTGATGGCCTTATTTATCTGCTGCTAAACAGAGGTGATATTAGGACACTATGTGAACACTTCGAATTGGGAGTGATTTCCAAAGGCTTCCAGGGGAGGTGTTAGCACAACCAAGGGGAAAAGGGATTCCTGGTAAGGGACAGCACACTAAGGGAGCTGGAAGCGTAAGAGTCTATGATATTTTTGGAAAATTTCAAAGGACCATTGAATGCTAAGCCAGAGAATTGGGATTCTACCCTGAGAGTAACTGAGATTCACTGAAGGATTCTGAGCAATCTGTTCAAATTAGCCCTGATGCACTTCAGAAGGCTTTCTGGTAGGATGGGCTGGGGGAACCTGGAGTCAAAGGCCAATGCAGAGGCTACTAAGGCAGGCCCTAACTACCGTTCCTGGGGCTTTCCCATCTCCTTTCTTTAGAGGAGGCTGAAGGTCAGACAGGACTAGCTGGAAGTTTCTAGTGCACACATTTCTAGGCAACATAGTAACACAGGAAGTTTCAGATAAAATTCAGGCAGTTCCTTGAACTTGGACTGGGGGGGGAAATGGTATCTTTAGCCCCAATCTCTAACTGAAATCAGCATTACTCCAATGATCGATGTAGGTCACAGGCCACAGCAGGATTAGCAGTACCTGTGATTTGTCTTTTTTTTTTTTTTTTTTTTTTTTTGAGAAGAGTCTCACTCTGTTGCCCTGGGTAGAGTGCAATGGTGTCATCATAGCTCACTGCAACCTCAAGCAATCCTCCCACCTCAGCCTCCCAGAATGCTAGGATTATAGGCGTGAGCCACTGGTGCCTGGCTGTACCTATGATTTTACACAAAGATATCACATTTGTCACGAATACCACAGGACACCTTATCATCATTGCTTCTTTGAAATTACAGTAGTTATTGGACTGCTGCTAGATCTTGTTACTTAATGTGTTAAAAAAAAAAAAACGTTTAAGAATGCTGGCTGGCTATTCTACTCAGGCTGAGAAAAAAAAAAAAACACTGAGGGCATAAGTATATCTGAGGGTCTTGGAGACTAAAACCACCCTTCTAGGGCCTAAAGGCATTTACTGTCATGCCCTTAGTGGCACCTTCCCATCAGTCTGGAAGAGACTCTACAGCACTTCAACTTGGGGGTGGGGCCTGTGAAGGGGTCTGAGAAGAAGTCAGGACAACAGCTCAGGGACCCTGCTGAGAGAACTTCCTGTCTTCCCTTGTTTGTTATTTGTGGGCCCTCATCTCCCCAAAATGCTTGCAATACAAACCTCAAAGCAAAAGGCGTTACTACATAGGCTTAGATTCAGAAAAAACAAGGAAGGGGATAGCTAAGGACTCTGTACAAGAGCTGTCTGGAAAGTATCCAGCCATTGTTAACATAATGAGAACATATTACATGGCTAGATACACTCCGGACAGCCCTGGAATATCTCATTCCATAGCTAGAATTGGGGGAAGACAAAAAATCCCCAAGAATTCTTATATTAAGGAAGGAACAATAACTTACTTCCGTTCTAGCTGCATCCTCGTTTTAACCATCCATATAGGATTCATTAAGGAATTTGTGATAAAAGCTGGAAGAAAAAAACCCAAAAAATGTCATCATCACTATACATTCAATGCTTACTAAAGATGTCTATATCATATGATAAACTTTGAAATCAAGATTTCAATGGAGGCCAGGCCCAGTGGCTCACACACGTAATCCTACCATTCTGGGAGGCTGAGGCAGGAGGATCACTTGAGCTTAGGAGTCTGAGACCAGCCTGAGCAAGAGTGAGACCTCATCTTTACTAAAAATAGAAAATTTAGCCGGGTGTGGTACGGTGTGCCTGTAGTCCCAGCTACTCAGGAAGCTGAGGCAGGAGGATCTCTTGAGCCCAGGAGTTTGAGAAGTTGCAGTAAACTACAATGATGCCCCTGCACTCTACCAGGGTGACAGAGGGAGACTGTCTCCCAAAAAAAAAAAAAAAAAAAAAAAAAAAAACAAACAAACTCAACGGATAAAACAGGTAGTAGGACACAGTTACATTTTTATACTGCAGATGGAAATTTTAGTCCCCTAAAGTTTAACAACTATTGGTGTTGTTGGGCATAAAATAAATTTCTCTCAATTTCCTAGAGCCCTACGTCGTCTTTTCAACCTCTAGGTGGTGCTGTTGATATTTCTATTAATGTGGTTCCTATGGTAAATAAGAAACGATCCTAAAACTCAATCTATAAGCTTCAGACCCAGAAATAATTTGTTTTAAAAAATTGACGAACTAATCCAAAAGGTTATCCTATACCTAACTTGGAATAGAAGCAACTAAATCTCCATTTATCTGAATCTACACTTAGAACTTTTAAAACCTGATCATTTCAGGATATTGAATTTTTAAGACTATGTGTTTATAGGAACCATTTTTTCAGTAAGCCTTCCCCATCTTAACACTGCTAATCATTCCAGACCAATCAAAAAAAGGAACACCATGGTATTAGTCTGAGACATGGTGCCTCTTCTCTAATATGTAATGCCCTCCACAGTCAGTGCTGAGTAAGCAGATCCATTATGTGCTAGGAAGATACTAGTTTAAATAACTCCCTTGAGGTCTGCTTTATCTAGCAGGGTTCTTCTAACTCTGCAAAAGTTACAAACTGATTGACAGCTTTAACTTATGGCTAACTTACTATTAGCCTATTAAGCAAACCTCAACCTGTTTTGGAACTCTGTATTTCCTCCTCAGAGCAACTTGTTTTTTATTTTTAAATTTTTTCAGAGACAAAGTCTCTCTCTGTTGCCCAGGCTGGAAGTGCAGTGGCACAATCATAGCTCACCGCAACCCTGAACTCCCAGGCTCAAGTGATTCTCCTATCTCTCAGCCTCTCGAGTAGCTGGGACTATAGGTGTAAGCCACCACACCCGAGCTCATTTTTTTTTTTTCTTTCTCGTTATATTGCCCAGGCTGGTCTCAAACTCCTGGCCTCAAGTGATCGTCCTGCCTCAGCCTCCCAAAGTACTGGGATTACAGGAGTGAGGCCACTGTGGCTGGGCAGAGTTCTTTATTTAGTAGAAATGGCTTCCTTGTGTGAAGCAATTTTAACATTATTTTCTACTCAGGGTCCAGAAATTATTACCTATAAATTTTCAGATGGGTTGCTAATACTTGTATTTGGAATAATAAAGGCTGACGAAACTGGTGTGTACACCTTATAAGCTTATAATGACTATTTAAGTTATCTAAAATATTTAATACTTCCTAGAGAAAGTCCTGCTTTGACTTTTCTGTAGTAAGTGGAATGACTCCCTCAAGAGAATAGATGCTTCGTGAGCTGTCAGTGCCCCTGCTGACACTCTCTACCACCAGCCCTGCACCTGCACGGACAACCCAGCTGGTTAAGGACAGATGTGTTGAATGCACACAGGATGCGCTGGACACCATGGGAGTTGCAAAGAAAGCAGCTTTAATTTTAGGAAATAACTTAATGGGGAAACAGAAGACATGAAAAACCTATTAATATTCCTTTAAAAGAACATAACACCTGTAGCATGCATAGAACATGTAAATTTTGAGAGAGAATAAAAAGCTTTAGTAGTCTAAGAAAATGAAATCAAGTTACAAATTGCTCTCAAACACTCATATCCTATCAGTTCTAACACAAAGCGTTAGAAAAATAATTTTAGGTGCTAAGGAAGCCAGGGAGCTAATTTCTAATTCCTGGAAAAACTGTTAGGCAGAACACGTGCTTCAGGAAAGTGAGAAACTGTCTCCATTCATGAGGGTAACATACCTGCCGAGCCAGCTGAGAAAATATGCACAATATTGCTATTAGGCACGAAAATGCCATTAAATTGCTCTTTGGCTTTGGAGTAACATGCAAAGTACACAGCCCTGTTAGAACAAAGAGAACATTATAAAGAAATCATTATGGCACAATAAAATATGTGTGTCCCTTTGCAACATCTGAAAACTTTAGGAAAATAATATGGGAAACACGCTGACATGTAACCAAAAGCTTGCCCGCACCTGTGCTAAGACGAAAACCTGCTACAGGTACTTTTAGGAAGCTCTTGCTTGCCCCTACAGGAATTATTTAGTGATGATAGAGGTGTTCAAAATAATTGAGGAAAATGGTATTTTGGTATTACATAGACAGAGTCCTTTTACATTCTTCATTCTAGATAAATGTTAATCCTTTAATCACCAACACATAGTGTAACTTTTAAAATTTATAACATTTCTAAAATATACCACAAGAATGTCGAATATAATTTGAACTGTTTTTAGATGAGTCGGGATCACACAGGAATAGTCATCACGCAGTGTTTTCATTCTCAGCCTCCCCACAGCAGAGAGCGGTCAGCCACACCCCCCACCACCCTCTGATCTTCCCTTGTCTGTTCACTTTCCCTTCTTCTGTCTTCCCTCTTGCTGGGGATGGGGAGTAGAAGCTGCTTGGGATTATTATTGCTCTTTCACCCGCAATGCTAAGAAAAATGCTTCTTTTTTCTATTGGCCAATCATAGAATATATTGTTCAACTTAGGCTCTTAACTACTTATCATTATTGTGTTATAACATATAAAAGTCTTCCTTTTTCCCCCAAATCCCAACTGTTCTAAATGGCTGCTATAGCCAGTAATCTGCTTCGGATTAACAGGGTTACTATATTAGCACTGCCCACGAGCAGATATGGCTACAGACAGGCAGTACACTTACCATCTATTAATAATGCAAATCCCATATTATCTCCTGGACTAGTACTTTCTATTTTTAAGTAGATTATTACACACATTATCAAATTCTAAAGGAACAAAAGGGTTTAATAAAAATCTGCATTTTTACAACATCCTCAGGTGATACGTGTTTAAACTGGAGCATAGATCTAGAATTCTAAGTGCTTGGTCTTCACCTTGTCTAAGACAATACTCTCATTTTTAAGATTCAATCATCTTGGCCGGGCGCGGTGGCTCACGCCTGTAATCCTAGCACTCTGGGAGGCTGAGGTGGGCGGATCGTTCTGAGCTCAGGAGTTCGAGACCAGCCTGAGCAGGAGCGAGACCCCATCTCTACCAAAAATAGAAAGAAAATTAATTGGACGGCTAAAAATATATATATAGAAAAAATCAGCCGGGCATGGTGGCGCATGCCTGT
>RJWJ010012120.1:0-42711 GCA_004363605.1 Indri indri
ATATTAAAAATTGACTAGTCTTGGTCTATCTTTTTATCAAATTTGTGTCACTTTTTTCTCTCTTTGGGTCCATAATTTTTTTTCTTTATTCTCACATCATACTCCTTGAATTAATAATACCACCTAGTTGCTGGGAACTTAGATATTTCTTCTATGCCTATTTGAATAAGTGCTGGGATGATTTTCTTAGTTTCTCAGCGTGGCACAATTCAGAATGATAGGCATCAAAGTCTCTATGTATTTGTGGATGACTCTAAACTCCTGGTTCAGTATCTAGGATAACTAGGCTTTACAGTGAGAGACATAATGAGTAAGTAGAACTTTATTTCCCCACTTCTTTTCTTTTACTCAGTTCTAAACATGGAGCTACCAATAGGGCAGTGCGGTTGAGGAAAATGACTGTGGACAGGGAAGATGGGAATTGTAGTTGTGCATTGGTTAGAAGAAATCCTTTAGTTTCTTCAGGGTGGAAAATGAACAATTGTTTTCTGCCACAAACTGATAAATTTTAGCACTATTTTTGCTCAGGGTTATGCAAGAGAAGAGAAAAGAGAAGAAAAGAGAAGAGAACAGAAGAGAAGAGAAGATAAATAAATATAAATCACTGTGGGACCAAAGCAGCTATGATTTGTAAAGGAGGCCCAGACGGCCTTTAAGGGATTTATAAAACTAAAACTTTGACATCATACCCAAGAGATAGATGTATTTTGTAGAAAGAGCATTGCCTATGGAGTCATTAGACCTGGATAACTCAAGCTTACCACTTTTTAATTGCACAGCTTTAAGCAAATCGTCTTATGTCTTTCAGCTTTTGGTTTATTTTCTTTAAAAATTTGATAGACCATCTTTGATGTTTTTCTAAAAGAGTATCTGTGAAGATCAACTCAATAATATAAGGGATGCCATTGAGAAACATCCTGTCCTCTGAAAGTACCAAAGAATATGTATTAGTTATCTCTTGCTATGCAACAAATTAATATCTATTGATTTAAAACCAATAATAAATATGTACTATTTTACACAGTAGCTTTGGGTTAGGGATTCAGAAATGGCTCACATGGGTGGTTCTGGCTTGTGATTTATCAAATAGTTGCAGTCAAGTTGTCAGCTGGACCTGGAGATACCTGAAGATTTGACTGGGACAAAAGAATCAATTTCCAAGATGTCTCATTGACCTGGATGGCAGTTTTGTGCTGGCTGTTGGCAGGAAGCCTCAGTTCCTTGCCACATGGACCTTACCATAGAACTGCTTAAGCAGTTGCAAGGGACTGAATGTTTACGTCCCCCCAAAATTTATGTGTTGAAATTCTAACACCCAAAGTGATGATATTAGGAGGTGGGAAATTTAGGAGGTGATTAGATCATGGGGCAGAACCCTCATGAGTGGAATTAATACTCTTGTAAAAAGGAACTCATAGAGGACCCTCATCCCTTCTGCCATGTGAGGTTACAGCAGAAGACAGCCATCTGTCAAAAAGCAGGCCCTGAGGAGACACCAAACCTGCCAGTGCCTTGATCTTGGAATTCCCAGCATTAATAACTGTGAGAAATAAACTTCTGTCATTTATAAGCCATCCAGTCTGGTATTTTGTTACAACAGAACAAATATACTAAGAGAGCATCCTCATGACACAGCAGCTGGCTTCCCTCTGGTTGCGTAAGCAAAAAAAAAAAGAGCAAGGCAGAAGAAAGGTACCATATATTAATATTTTATGTGAGGCTCACACACCATCCATCATTTCCACAGTATCTTATGATTACACAGGCAAGCCCTATTCGGCAAGAGCTGGAATGAAATCCATCCAAATGCATGAATTCCAAGGGGCAAGAATCACTTGTGGGGCATTAGGGAAGTATCTTGAAGTCTGCCTACCACAATACTTTTAAAATGTCTGTGATTGGAATTCCTAAGGGAGGAGAATTTTAGCTGTTTTATAAATTTTCTTAAGATATATCAGTCTATTTGTTTTACTCCTTCTTGAGCCCATTTTGGATATATGTTTTACTAGAAACATTTATTTAAACTAGATTTTCAGTATACTGTGATAAGTTTACAGGGGCAGGTTTTAAAGTGAGCAAAGGGGACCCAGCAATAGGTTACTCTGCTAGGTAGTAAGACAGATTTCAAATACAAAGAAAAGTGATTGGAAGTAAGAAGTGAGGATAAGAGTATTTATTAGTCCGAAAGAATGAAAAATGACCCAAGCTACTAAACATGGTTCTAAATAGTACTGAGACCAGAGGTCAAAAGGATTTGATGCTGAAAATGTAAAGCATCACTCTAGGCATTTTCTAATTCTCCCTGACTAGGAGCAGGATTATTTCTGAAGTATAATGAAAAGTTGAGACAGCAGATGGAATGATTTAGCAACAGTTGTGAATAGTAGACAATCTAGGTCAAGGAACCAGACAAGTCATATTTTATTTCATTTTTTTTATCATAACATTTCATTTGCTCAATTTCCTAAAGCCAGTTCCTTGAGCACTTTATCTAGTAGATTTAGAGGCTAACATTGCTTAATCCACAGGTGATAGTAGTGAGATTTGCTTTGCCACCCAGCCTTTTTCAGAAAAAAAAGAAAAAGAAAGAAAAGGATTTCATTTATTGACCATACACACATTCCTTTGCCACTTCATTTTTCTTATTTTAGCCTCTGAGTTAAACTCCGGGATTAAAACGGTGCAGAATCTCTTCCCTAGCATTGCAAATTAACATTGATACATTTAAAAATACTTCCACATAGGTCAACTGAAGAATGAATCACATTTTCGTGAAAAAAAAGAAAAAAAAAGTCATTTCATCCAGATAAAGACCATAACGGTAGTTCTCCCATTCTTCAACAATTATTTATTCAACACCAGTTATGTGTTAGGTAATGTTGTAAGTGCCTGGACTAGAAAACTAATAAAAATGATAAATACCTCTTTCTAAATCTTATATTCTAGTGAGAGAGATAATAAGACAGGTAAGTAAAGTAAGGTACACGGTAATCATTACTGAAGGAGGAAAAAATCAATTAAGTGAGTTAGGTGTGTAGGGGAAGGGTTGAAATTTAGATGAGGGGGACAAGTACAGTCCTTACTGAGAAACTGATAATTGAGTAACTACCTGAAAGACATGATGTGAGGGAAGAGTGTTCCAGGTAAAGTATATGACGCTCAGGACAGGTGTCATTTTAGTACCCAGATACTGGTGCAGTTCCTGTATAGTGATTCAACAATAAAATATATTTTGAGCAAAGAATGAATCTCCACACAGAGGAAAGAAATCTCTTAGAATATCTTTAATTTTTAGTCATTTGATTTATTTTAGCAAATAAATGGTGCCCTCCTCAGAATGAAAACTTCCAGTGGAAATTATTCATAGTAGAGGGGAAAAGGCAGGAATTTATAGACCAGGGAGATAAGCTAGAAAATATTATGATTGGTAACAGACAAAGAAATATAGTTTATAAGTTACCTGAGGGATAAACACTAAAGCTTATCTTTATGTTCTGATGAACTGATCTTATTTCATACATCTCTGCTTTCTAGTCATTTTGTCAAAACAAAAAGCAATTTTTTTTTTACTGGATTGTTCACATGTATTATTTTTTTTTAGAAACATTTTACGAGGGGCCAACCCTAGGCAATATTTCCTCATCGTGGATTCGGCAAAGCTTTGCACATTTCACCTGTGCCTCTTTTGCTCTGGAATTCTTACCTATCTTCTCTCCTCCTACTCAGCACACATTTCTTCTCCACGCACCATGTATCTTAGGACACATTTGCATAAGTTAGTTTATTTGACATGTATTACCCACGATAGAATGTGCATCCCTTCAGGGAAAAGACAGTTTAGTACTCGTCCTTAGATCTTTAGTGTGGAGCATAGTAACAGGGACCTAAGTGTGGGCTCATACATGGTCGTTGAATGAATCTGATTCTCATAATCCTTTGTATAACTTAAGAATCTGAGCACAAAAAGCTACGTGGTTTGTCAGAGTTTTCAGGACCGTCAAGTAATAGAGCTAAAGCTAGCACTTTAGTATCTTGACACCAAAAAACAGTGTTAGCCTGACTACTTAAACAAAAAAGGATTGCTGCTTTTTAGAATGAAATTGTCATCAGAGAATTCGGTTTCTAAAAAGTTTTTACGAAGCATTCCAGGGAAACTTGGGATAGTTTATAACTGTCATAAGTGCAATTAGAGATAGAAGTGAATAAAACTTAAGGGGGCAAAACACATCAATGCCTATTTCAGTGAGAGTCACTACATGCAGACTTAACGGTTTGCACGGAATGCAAAATATCAACCAAAGATAACTTCACTCCTTTTAAAAATGCTGTGACCATTCTTACGAGAGTTTATTTCATTTTTAAAGTTTCAGTGCTCTCACAAGTCTTTGAGATAATGCCTTCATTCTTAATTCTGGCAGCAAGCTGCACATAAACACACCCTACCAAAAATATTTTTAATATGAGCAATGAACTTCCCCCCCGCCCCAATCTTGCATTAACAAATGGTCTGGATATGTTGTCTTGAGTTTATCTATTTCACTGATACTGTTCTGTAAAGCATACTATTCTCAGATTTATAGTCTAGTTTTGTTTCTGACTAGCTTTGTGTACTGATACGGTCATTTCAATATCATCTGCCAACTACTTTGATGGAAAAATTAGAATAGGCTCATTTTCCTAAAGAGATAGCAAACATAAGTAGGAATATGGTTTATAAGATTTAAATATCTGAAAGAGGATTTTGTGCTAATCTCTGGTAAAAGCTAATCTCTGGATTACCTTTGGAAATCCATATAGCTTACAATATTTAGGTTCAGAGCAAACTTATTCTTTTGCATCTAGAGAATTCAACTTCACTGAGAATTTTTCTGAGATATGTCCGATGTCTTTCTACCTATACTACCACAAGTTTAAAGTTTGAGAAATTTTTAACAGACCCTGAAATTAAGATGACAAATGCTGTTTAAATTGAAACTGACAGGACATCTCATTATCATGTGATTAGCCCTTTTGCTCACTAGTAATAATGGTGATACTTATAACAAAGTTAACATCTGGAAAGAGTTTTATGATACACATTATTTTATTTCATGCAACAAACTAGGAAATTCAATATCAATGCCATTATTTCACTCAGTAATTCAGACTATAGATGCAGATATCCACAATGTCATTGATTCTCCTTGAAATGGCTGGAACTTCAAAAATCATCTCTTTGGAGGATATGAGACCCAGGGCATTACGATGTACACACTCACACAAAAGGGATAAGTTTATCTATTATAAAGTCAATCATATAGAATGCCAATATCCAATGTCAGGATGCTGCACTACAGTATGAGTTTAGGCAAATGTCTCTACTTCTGCATTATATTAAAACTCAGTCATTAACAGTGTTGATACCTTTTCTGGTAATAACAAGGGCAGAACAATTTCCTTTTCTGATCAAAGAATCCATGATTATATATACCAAAAATATACCTAAAATTAACTATATAGCAAGGGAATATATTGTGAGCCTGAATTATGTTAATTGCTAGAGGTTAGCCATATATTTCAACTGGTACAGTGAGCCACCAAAAGTCTATTTCTACAGGGAACTAAAAAGTTTTCTAGAGACATTCGCCAATGAAAATCCAAGCCATGCACCCACCGATGCAATGTGAAGTCTTTGGTTATTAGCGGAAAACATCATAAAGGTTTTTCATGAGAGAGCACCATAGATCAAAATTTAGAGCCATTCATTGAACATTTAATGGGACACTGGAGCACTGACATTACCAGAGTAGACTGAAGTCTTATGCAAGGGACAGGTGAGTAAGGTAAAAATTGAATGGAGTTAGGAAATATCTTCACAAAGCACCATCAGTTGATAAGGTCAACCTACCCATTTCTTTCTCCAGCACTGGAATATCCATTGTTGTTTTGGTTGATCATCAAACGAATTAGTTAGTTTAGGCTTAAAGGTCATTTTGCATGAAAAAATACACTTAAAAATATTAATATGTTAGGAAAGAGACCAATGAGAGGCGTGTGAAAATAGACCAAATAAGGATCTATTAATAGCTTTCATTTCATGCTCCCTCCAAGACAAAAATCCACTAAGTGAAATAATGGGTGGGATCATCAGCATTCAATTTTTAACAAATTAAGAATATGTTCAACTCTGCTGTTCTTTCATCTAATACAGTAATTCTCAATCAGGCACGATTTAGCTCCTCTGGGGACACTTTGCAATGTCTGGAGACATTGTGCCGCAGTTGAGAAACTGATAAGAAAATGCCATAATATAAGGAAAACATTTTCTACCCCCCTCATCATAGATGGTCTCCCCTACAGTCTGACATCCGTGCTAAATAACACATATGTGTTCCACAAACTCATCCTTACTCTCTCGACTTTGTTCTCTGTTTCACACTTGTAAATCATCCTTTTATTTAACTCTCTTTGAATTGCGCAACTTAGAGATATAATTTGTTTTCTTCCACAACCCTAATTGATACAGACCCTCTTGAATCCAATGCAAAGGGTTTGGTGCTTAGGGAAATATAAGAGTAGTGTACCGTAGAAGCAGGGGTAATAGCTAGTAAAAAAAAAAAAAAAATACTGAAGTGAAGCACTGGCAATGTCTTTTAGGAGTTAGCACATATAGTAATCGCAGTTGTACCCAGTGACCCAGTAAGGTCAGGGATCTACAGGCTACTGTTAGAAGCAGTGTAGGCCAGTCTAAGCAACTCCAATGTGGGGGGGTAGCATTTCACAGGAGAAAAAGATAGTTGTATCCATAAAAAGGTCAATGTAATTACACAGGAACAGAACTCAGCAAAGTGGCAGCAGAAACTGTTGAGTGCTATGTGGCAACTAACAGAATTGTCTGCAAGCACATTTGAGATAATCTCAAAGCAGATTTGAAATAATCTTCAATTTAATTTTCCATTTTTCAATATTCTTTATTGATGATTAGAATATTCTGCAATAATGCTTCCTGCTCAATTTCCTTATGAACCAAAGATTCAAGGATCATGATTCATGGATTCATGAGTCTGTGATTCATCCATCTAATAAATATTTGTTCAACAACTTCAATTTGACATGCCAGGCACTGTCCTTGGTAACGACATCTATCTGAAATGCTTCTGAAGTTATCACTTTGATGTTACTGTGGGCTTTGGGTTTTCAAACTACACTATCTTACTGTCCTTCAGGGAGTATATAGTCCAGCACTTACCAGGCCAACCTGAGTTGCCAAGGTTCCAGTTGATCTACTTCTAAACTCTACAGTATCATGGTAACCTTCTGATATATGTACCAAAAATTTTTGCCCCTTATTTTCATTTCTTTCTTTAATCTTTTGTAATATTTATCTTTGCTCAATACGGGGCAATAGAGTTAACTTTATAATTAAAAGTGAAAGTACAATAGCACTGTATTAGATTGTAAGACTCATAAACACACTAATGAATAAAATTTATCCCCATAGATCAGTGATTTCTAAAGTGATGATCAACAGGTAAACTCGTATACACCATCCAAAGGGGACATGTTACCACTGCTTTAATCAATTAGAATTTTTTAATGTAGTATTTAGAATTTCAGTGTTTAGAAACACCATTTTATCTTTACTATACAGTTCTAAATGTTGCACATTGGTTAATCACCATATTAATAAAGATTTATTGAGCATTTACTGTATATCAGCGTAAAGCCAAGTGTTTGGTCTACAAAGGTCTCTGTCACTGGGGAGCTGACAATCTAATAGATGTGAGATACAGGCAAGTGATTGTTATAAATAAATATAATATTCAAAGTATTATGGATGAACAGCTTAATGGGAAGAGAAATTAGTATTTACTGAATGTATACTCTGATTGATGAGGACAATGCTAGATGCAGTTAACATATGTCAGTACTTCTCTGATTTTAATGAATGTTCACACCAATCACCTGCACACTGATTTAAAATGTTTTGGGCTGAGATTTCTCATTTCTCACATTATCACAGGTGATGCCAATTCTGTTTCTTTTGTAGTAACACCTTGAACAACAAGGTTTCAAAACTCATGACCATATTCTATTTTTTACAGTAAGAGACAAATAATTTGTCAAAAGTTACATAAGCTTGGACTAATTTTAATTTTTTGGATTCCAAAACACAAGTTTGTTCACTACATCAAGTAACCAATCTTGAGTAGTTCTGGGGAGGGATAAGGTAAGTAATAAGAGCTTCACAAACTATATAATATTGAATTAGTCAACGATGAAGGAAGATAAAGACTTGTCAGGCAGCATATTAAAAAAATAAGTAGGAAATTTATAGTTGATGTGGTTGTAGTGCTGTACAAAGCCTGGAAATGGGTATCTGGAGAAATTAAACTGGAAAGTTTGATTACAAAATTGGAAGGGATAATTAAGAAAGCCAAGAAATTTATTTTTTATTGAAATAGAAAATTGAAAGCCATGGAATAATTTTTTAAAACAATTTGATGGATGTATTTTTCTAGGAAGCTCAGTCTGTATGATTGGGGTGGGACGGGAATTCATCACCGGATCTTAGAAAATCATTTCATCATTTTGTGGCCATAGGAGAAAAGATACCCTCAAAACAGAGATATAAATAATATTTTTAATAGTTTTCAGAGATCAACTAAGTAAGAAAGGGAAGTGAAGGTGAAAGAGGGGTCAAGAACCTTGGATACACTGTTGGTAGGAATGTAAAGTAGTGCAGCCACTATGGAAAACAGCATGAAGGTTCCTCACAAAACTAAAAACAGAACTATCACACGACCCAGCAGTCCGACTACTGTTTATATATCCAAAAGAAAGGAAATCAGTACATCAAAGAGATATCTGCACTCCCACGTTTATGACAGCACTTTTCACAATAGCCAAAATATGGAATCAACCTCAGTATCCATCAATGAATGAATGGATAAAAAAAAAGTGGTATATATACACAAAGGAATATTATCCAGCCATAAAGAAAAAATAAAATCCTGTCATTTGCAGCGACATGGATGGAACCGGAGGTCATGTTCAATGAAATAAGCCAAACACAGAAAGACAAATATCTCATGTTCTCAGTTATATGCTGGAGCTAAAAAAGTGCATCTCATGGAGGCAGAGATTAGAATGGTGATTACCAGAGGCTGGGAAGGGAAAGAGGTGGGAATAAAGAGAAGTTCATTATGGGGTATAAAAATACAATTAGGTATAGGAATAAGTTCTAGTATTCGATATTACAGTGGGAAAATTACAGTTAACAATTATTTATTGTGCATTTCAAAATATCTAGAAGATTTATAATGCTACCAACACAAAGAAAAGATAAATATTTGAGGTTATGGATATCCTAGTTACTCTGATTTAATCTTTACACATTGTATGCAGGTGTCAATCAAAATGCCACATGTACCTCTGAAATATGCGAATAAAAAATAAATTAAAATATATAAGGTTTTAAAAAATTCATTTAATACATCTAACCTCCTGAACATCATAGCTTAGGCTAGCTTAACTTAAACATGCTCAGAACAATTACATTAGCCTACAGTTGGGCAAAATCATTTGGCAACACAGTACAGTGTAGAGTATTGGTCGTTTACTCTCATGATTGCCTGGCTAACTTGGAGCTGAAGCTTGATATAACTGCCTAGCATGGCCAGAGAGTATCATAACCACACATGGCCAGGGCTGGAAAAGATTAAAATTTAAAATTCAAAGTACAGTTTCTACTGAATCATTATTGCTTTCATGCCATTGTAAAGTCCAGAAATTGTATATCAAACTATACTAAATCTGGGATCATTTGCATGCTAATTTAATAATTATTTCAATGATCAGTCAGGCTTTTCCCACCACTAAATGGCTGAAGACCACTGTGCTTTGCTATTACTTTTCCCTATTGATATCAGAATTCTCTTGCAACGGTTGACTCGTAAATTAAAAAGAACTTCTAAAAACCATTAGACAAAGAATATTGGGTAAATTTTAGATTTGGTTGCAAGTGAATTGTGACATCATTGCCAAGAAGAACCAAGAAAAGGAGCAGAGTTGGAAAGAGAGCATAATGGAAAGCTTGCAGGCCCAGAAGTCCTTGCAGTAGCTTCTACAGATGAAGCATATAATTTCGGTGATGGTTAAAATTTGCTATGCAAATATCCATAATCAAATTGGCATCACCCCAAAAGCAGAACATTATATTGGTTGCTATTAGGACACACACATATCTTGTTTGCTGAATAGCAGCTGCAGGATCTTGTATTAAACTCTACTTAAAAAGCATAACGACATTCTCCAAGGCCCTATAATTTCATTTAAACAGAAAACCCATTTCTTCAGCCAACTATTCAAATAAAAAAAAAAAACTGCAAAGAATTTCTAGAGTAGAGAGATAAAGGAGTCCAGCTTCTAGATGTAGTTGATAGAAATTGTTAGAAGGCTACCGTTTTAGTCTATTCCTTAAAATTGTAACAACAATAAAACTATAAAAATGAGAGGTAAGTATAGAGAATGATCTAGCTGTGTCAACTGAGTATCCCCACACTTTTGATAATATTCTCCCCAAGGATGTATTTTTCTTGTTCTATTATGATTCTACAAATAATCATTTTAGAAACAGAATGAGAAAGCAAGCACAGCAACAACCTACTTATTCCAAGATTGTTATCAGATATATTTTCCCAGGTGAAGTGCAAATGAGAACTAGTACAAAAGTAAAGAGCCCACAAAGCAGTGAAGCTGGTTAAAAAACACAGGTATTGAAATTTATATATTTTCCTCAGTGGAGCAATACTCAGGCCCATACCCTGCACTTATTTGCTCATATTGCTATATATCATTCTAATAAAGATGGTGACCTAATTTTCCAAATAAGCCTTAGAGGCAATGAGGCATAGTGGAAAGATCTAAATCTTCAGATTCATTTATTATCCCACGAATATTTCAAAAAAGGGAATCCAGTATATGCTCTGTATTTTTCACTGTAGTTCCTATGTATATATGTATATATCCTTTATGTTACTTGTATAGACTGAATTATACCTGTACAATATATAAATTTACATTTGTCACATCACCCCATGAGCCTTCTTCATTTGCAAAAATGATGAAACTAGAAGCTGACAAGGTTATTAGGTTATTAAGTATGAAATGTCCAATTTCCTTAAGTACTAAGTTTGATAGATGATATCTTTGACATTTCACTTTGATGTTTCTTGTTTTATTTTTATTGTGAAGGTACATCCTCAGTCTTCTGAACATACATTTTGGCTTGTGATTAGCTTTCACATTTTTTAGAGCAGTTTTTGTGAAACCATGGATAAGTCAAAACTGAATTATTTTTGAATATGAGTTCTGTTGTGGAACCAATGCAGTGCAGACAGCTCAAAATATCAATGAAGTGTTTGGGAAGGATGTGGCTAATCAATGGAAAGTGCATCAGTGGTTTGAGAAGTTCCATTCTGGTGATTAGAACTTGATTTTAATCTTGAAAATAAGTTATTTTAATCTTGAAAATGAGCCACATGTGTGACCTGAGACCAAGGTGGATAATGATGAGCCGAAAGCTGTGGTAGAATTGAATCCATCTGAAGCTACCCATGAATTAGCAGCAAGGTTTGATGTTACTATTCCAACAATATTGGACCATTTGAAACAAATTGGTGAGGTAAAGAAGCTGGATAGATGGGTTCTGCATGAATTAAATGAGCATCAGAAGAGAAATTGTCTCGAAGCTTGGCTTTCTTTGCTGTCACAACATAAAGGTGAACCACTTCTACACCATATTGTTATCTGTGATGAAAAACGGATTCTTTTTGACAATTGCAAGCAGTCAGCACAATGGTTGGATAAAGATGAAGTGCCAAAACACAGTCCAAAACCGAATATTCATTTAAAAAAGTTAACGGTGTATGTTTGGTTGTCCAGCACCGGTATTATCACTACAGCTTCATAAAACCTGGCCAACCGATGACAGTGGATGTCTACTGAAGCCAGTTGAATGAAATGATGAAGATGCTTGTGATTAAGTAGCCAAGATTGGTCAATAGAGACAGGCAAACCTCTTGCAAGACAATGCTTGACCACACGTCACACAAACAACGCTGCTCAAACTACAAAAGCTGGACTTGGAAACTCTCTGTCATACGCTGTATGCACCAGACCTTGCACCAACTGACTACCACTTATTCCAGGCTTTGGACCACTTGCTGCAAGGAAAACTATTCAATTCTCAACAAGCTGTGGAAAACACCTTTCACAATATCATTGCGACTCACTCTCCAGGCTTCTTCGCTGCTGGCAAAAACAAGCTACCATTAAGATGGCAAAAAACTATGTCTATGGTTTAGGCACATACTTTGATTAATTGTACTACTTCTTGTTTGCGATATAATAGACTACATTTTTGATTCAAAATCGGACATTTCATATTTAATGACCTAATAGGTCAACTAAATGAGATGTAAGAGCATCCATCATAATACTTAGCACATAGCACTTATTTTATAGATGCCAGTTCTTAACTCATAGTATATTAAGGACAGGAAATTGGAAGGCTAAAGAAAAAAAGGCCACTGGCATTGAGAATGTGGAAAGTAGTGAGCACTGGCTAGTCAGAGACAAGTAGTGAGGAAAAAGGGAGAACAGATGATTAGAATTAAAGCATAGGAGTACATACACTTTAAGGAAAACCTACAGCTAACATCACACTAAAAATGAAAAATAGATTGTTTTGCCTCTCAGATCAGCAAAAACACACAGTTGCCCACTCTCCCACAACTTCTTTTCTACGTTTCACTGGAGCTTCTAGCCAGTGTAGGAAGGCAAGGGAATGAAACTAGAAGCAGTCATACTAGAAAGGAAGAAATAATACTGGCTTCATATGCAGATGTCAAGATCATCTTTGTAGAAAATCTGATGGAACAATCAACAAAGTAACCGAGTTTAACAAGGTTGCAAAATGTCAGATCAATATTCTAAAATCAATTATATATATATTAACAATAAGCAAGCAGAAATTGAAATTAATAAAAAGTAATATCATTCACAGTAGTGTCAAAAATTATGAAATCTTTAGGGTTAAATCTGACAAATATGTAAAAGACATCTGCATTAAAAACTACAAAATATTTCCAAGAGAAGTTAAAAGAGACCTAAAAAAATAGATATTTTGTTCATGGGTCAGAAGAGTCAATATTGTTAAGATGTCAATTCTCCCTAAATTGATCTATAAAATTAGTACAATCCCAATAAAAATTTCAGCAGATTACCTTTAGGAAATCCAAAACCTGATTCTAAAATCCATATAGAAATTCAAAGGACTTAAAACTGCTAAAACACGACAGAAAGAGTAGAACAAAAAAGGAATAACACAGCCTGATTTTAAGGCTTATGATAAATCTACAGTAATCAGGTAATGTACTATTAAGTTAGTAAAAATGGATCAATCAAACCAAATAGAGTCCAGAAATACACTCACAAATCTGTGTTTTTAAAATTTTTATCCTTAATTATTATGGGTACATAATAGTCGCATATCTTTATAGGGTACATGTGATGTTTTGATACAGGCATACAATGTGAATTAATCAAATCAGGCTAATTGGATTATCCATCACCTCAGGCATTTAACATTTCTTTGTCACACATCTGTTTTTCAACATAGATGCAAAGGCAATAGAGTAAAGAAAGTATAATTTTTTTTCCAACAAACTATGGTGAAACAATTGGATATCCATATCCAAAAAAAAATAAATAAAACTTCAATCCATACCTCACACCAAATATAAGAACTAACTCAAAATGGATTATAGATCTAAAAATAAAACCATATAACTTCTAGAAGAAAGCAAATAAAAGAATGTTTGTGACTTGGGTTAGACAAAGATTTCTTAGATATGACAAGAAAAATACATTTTGTTAAAAGAAAACAAATTATAAATTGGAGTTCATCACAATTGAAACTTCTGTTTGGAAGATACAGTTAAAAAAAAAGATAAGTCATAGACAGGGAAAATATATTTGGAAATCACATAACTGATAAAGCACTAGTATATAGAACATATAAACTCAAATCCTTATAAATCACTAATAAGAAAATGAATCACTCAATTAAAAAAGTGGCAAAAGATTTCAACTGACACTTCACCAAAGAAAATACACAGATGGAAATAAGCACATTTGAAGATGCTAAAATTGAAATAATTGGCCATGTCAAAAATGTTTGTAAGGACATGTGGAGAGAAACTGGCACTGTCATATGTTGCAGATGACAATAAAAATGATGTAACTTTTTTGAAAAACTCTTTGGCAATATCTTAAGAAGTTAAGCATAGATCTACCCTATGCTCCAACCACCCCTCTTCTAGGTGTTTTTTCAAGAGCAATGAAAGTTTATGTTCATAAAAAGCCTTGCACACAGCTTTTCAAAGCAGATGTTTTTTGCAATAGCCCAAAACTGAAGGCAATTTAAATGTTTATCAAAATATAAGTAAACATACAAATAGTGGTGCATCCATTCAGTGGAATGTTACTCATCAATAAAAAAGAATGAACAATTGATATACACCAACATGAATCTCAAAATAGTTAAACTGAGTGTAAGAAGCCAGAAAAAATGAAGCCAGACCACCCCCTGCACACACACAAAAATTACATCATGATTCCTTTTATATAAAATTCTAGAAAACGAAAAGGGATTTATAGTGATAGAAAACAGATCAGTAGTTGCCTGAGGATGGGTTCAGATGCTGGGGTGGGTCAAGAATGAGGATTATAAGGGGGTACAAGGAAACTTTTGATGTTGATGATATGTTCATGTCCTTGCCTGTGATGATGGCTTCATAGCTGTACAAATTTCTCAAAATTATCAAATTGTATATATTAAGTACACATGGTGATTTTGTCAATTATACCTCAATATAGCTGTTAAAGAGAGAGATCAGGTAGAAGAATGGAGAGTTACAAAGAGGAAAAAGGCAGTCTGCAATTTTAGACAGCTTGTTAAAAGTAGGCCCCATTGAGAAGGTGAGATTTGATAAAGGCTTTAAAGGGAAAGGAAGTTAGCTAGGCTATAGAGGCAACTGCCAGGCAAGGGTATGCCTGGCTATGAGGCCAGTGCACCTGGAGCCCACTGAAAAAAGACTAGTCAGGGGGGCCCAAATTACACAGAGCCCAGTTGTGCATTTTAAGGATTTTTGGCTTTTACTAGAAGTAAAATGGGTAGCTATTGGAGGTTTTTATGCAGAGAAATGACACTATCTACTTAAGTTCTAAGAGGATTTATCTGGCTGTTGTGTTAGGAATAGCCCTTAGGGGAACAAAAGTAAAAGCAGAATGACCCATCAGCAGGTGATTATAATAATTCAGATAAGCGATGATAGTCTCTTGAAAAAGGTTGGTAACACTGGAGGAGGTAAGAACTGGTCAGATTCTGGGTATGTTTTGAACATAGAGTCAGCTGTTTTTCCTAATGGATTGAACAGGAGTTTCCTTGAATTGACTGTCAGTCCCATTTTCTTCCTGGTTTCCCATCTCTGAAAACTATCAATTTTGTTCAGATTCCTGACAATGTAATATTATAATCCAAACAAAGAATAACCAGTTCAGTGTAGAAGGAGCCTCTTATATTGCTCCTTATCTATATTTTTGGGCTAAGTTTGGTGCTGTATCATCACTCAGTTGACTTAAATTGAAATTACAGAAAAAAGCACTATGTCTGCTCATTTTCTGCTTTCTCAAAAACATTTTTCCATTTCTTTAATCAGTATTATAATTTTCATTGCAGAGATCTTTCACCTCCTTGGTTAATTTTGTTCCTAGGTATTTTATTATTTTTTAGTAGCTCTTGTAAATGGGACTGTTTTCTTGATTTTTGAGATACTTTGTTATTGATGTATAGAAACACTACTAATTGTTATATGTTGATTTCATATCCTGAAACTTTACTGAATTTGTTTATACATTCTAAGAGGTTTTTTGGTGGAGTTTTTAGGTTTTTCTATATATAATATCATGTCATCTGCAAATAGGGAAAATTTGACTTCCTTCCTTACAATTTGGATACCCATTATTTCTTTCTCTTGCCTAACTGCTTTGGCTAAGATTTCCAATATTATGTTGAAAAACAGTGGTGAGAGTGGGCATCATTGTCTAGTTCCAGATCTTAGAGGAAAAACTTTCAACTTACCCCCTTCGGTATGATGTTAGTGATGAGTTTGTTGCATATGGCCTATATTATGTTGAGGGACATTCCTTCTATACCTAATTTATTGAGGAGTGTTGATTTTATCAAATGCTTTTTCTGTGTCTGTTGAGATGATCATATGGTTTTTGCCTTTCATTCTGTTGACGTGATGTATCACATTTATTGATTTGTGTATGTCGAATCATCCTTGCATCCCTGAGATAAATCCCACTTGATCATGGTGTATACTCTTTTTGATGTGCTGTTGGACTTGGTTTGCTATTATTTTATTTTATTTTATTTTGTTAAGTATTTTTGCATCTATGTTCATCAGGGATATTGGCCTGTAGTTTTCTTTTTGTTGTTGTTGTGCCCTGGTCTGGTTTAGGTCTGAGGGTAATGCTGGCCTTGTAAAATGAGTTTGGAATAATTTCTACCTCTTCAATTTTTTGGAATAGTTTGAGAAGAATTAATGTTAGTTCTTCTTTAAAGGTTGGTAGAATTCAGAAGTGAAGCCATGCTGACCTGGGCTTTTCTTTGTTGAGAGAATTTATATTACTAATTCAATCCTATTATTCATTATTGGTCCCATTATTGGTCTGTTCATTTTTTCTGTTTATTTTTGGTTCAATATAGGTAGGTTATATGTGTCCAGGAATTCATCCATATCCTCTATATTTTGCAATTCACTGGCATATAGGTGTTCATAATAGTCTCTAATAATCCTTTGCATTTCTGTAGTATCCCATTGTAATGTCTCATTTTTCAATTCTGATTTTATTTATTTGGGTCTTCTCTTTTTTGCATAAAAATGGAAAAATATCCCACATTTATAGATTGGAAGAATTAATACTGTCAAAATGACCATACTACCCCAGGCAATCTACACATTTAATACAACACAATCCCTATCAAGGTATCAATGACATTCTTCATAGAAATAGAAAAAAAAAATCCTAAAATTTGTATCAACAACAGAGTGAAGAGAAAACCTACAGAATGGGAGAAAATATTTGCAAACTATTCATCAGACAAGGAATTAATACCCAGAACATACAAGGAACTCAAACAACTCAATGGCCATAAAACAAATAATCTGATCAACGAATGGGCGAATAACTTGAATAGACATTTCTCAAAAAAGACATACAAATGGCCAACAAGTATATGAAAAAATGCTCAACACTGCTAATCAAAGAAATGAAAATCAAAACCACAATGAGATATCATCTCACCTCAGTGAGAAGGACTAATATCAAAAAGGCCAAAGGAAAAAAAAAATGCTGATGAGAATGAGGAGAAAAGGGAACTCTTATACACTGTTGGTGGAAACGTAAATTAGTGCAGCCATAATGGAAAAAAGTATGGAAGTTTCTCAAAAAATTAAAAATAGAACTATTATGAGATCCAGTAATCCCACTACTGGATATTTGTCCAAAGGAAAGGAAATCAGCATATCAAAGAGATATTTGCACCCTATCTTTATTGCAGCATCATTCACAATAGCCAAGATATGGAGTCAACCTACGTGTCCATCAATAAATGAATGAATAAGGAAAATGTGGTGTATATACACAATAAAATATTATTAATCCATAAAAAGAAATGAAATCCTGTCATTTGTGGCAATATGGATGAGCGTGGAGGACATTATGTTAATTGAAATAAGTCAGACACAGATAAATACCACATGTTCTCACTCACATGTGGAAGCTAAAAAAAATTGAGCTCATCAAAGTAGAGACAAGAATAGTGGAGGCTGGGAAGAGTAGTGCAGAACAGGGGATAGGGAGAGGTCATTTAACAGATACAAAATCACAGCTAGATAGGAGAAATAAGTACTAGTGTTCTATGGCACTGCAGAGTGACTATAGGTAACAATTAATTGATCATTTATTTTCAGATAACTAAAAGAGAGAATTTTGAATGTTTCCAACACAAAGAAATAATAAATGTTTGAGGTGATGGATATGACAATTACCCTCATTTGACCATTACACCTTGTAATCATGTTTCAAAATATCATATGTATCCCATAAGTATGTACAATTATGTGTCAATTAAAAAAAAAAGTAAAAAATATAGCTAGCCAAATGAAACAGATTTATTTCTTCTACACCTGTTTAGATTTTCATTTCACAGAAAACAAATAAATAATAATGTAATCTAATATATTAAAAATTATTTTTCCAACTTTGGTCTCATCTTTTGAATTAATCCTATTATTTGGCATATCTTAAAACATGTTCTGAACCATCAAAACTAAATATGTCTTATAACATCCATACATTTTGTAATATCAGCAATTATCCCATTTGGATATTTGCCCGTTTTACGAATGAATTCTAGTTTGTTAGAAAACCTATCTTTATGGTTATTCAACTTAAATATGTGTTGAGCAAGAAGATACAAGAGTAGAAAAAAGGGGAAATGATTATTTATTGAGTGATATGTAACTCAACATTTCATGCTTTCTTTCTTTCCTTCTCTTTTCTTTTAAGAGACAGAGTCTCGCTCAGGCTGGAGTGCACTGGTGCAATCATATCTCAGTGCAACCTCAAACTCCTAGGCTCAAGCGATCCTCCCACCTCAGCCCCCTAAACAGCTGGGACTATATGCGCATGCCATCACAGTAGTAATTTTTTAAAAAAATTTTTTGTGGACATAGGGTCTCTTCTTGATGCCCAGGTTGACCTCAAACTTTTGGCATCAAACCATCCTGCCTCCTCAGCCTCCTAAAGTGCCGAGATTACAGGAGTGAACCATGATGCCTGGCTTTACAACTCAATGTTTTCTTTATTATCTTGATGGCAAGGAAGCGCAGATCAATTATTTTCTTTTAACTTTGGTACCCTGCTATATTTATTCCTTACTTTCCCTCTTTATTGCCTTTTAATTGACATCTTTTTTTTTTTTTTACTGGTTTGTGTTTTTTTAAAGGTATGCCTTTTAGTTAAATGACTTTAAATTTCTTTCTAAAACAGGTAGAATATAAATAATAAAACACAACTCCTCAGATGAATAATGAACAACACAACAACCAGAAAAAAGTTTCACTGAAATAGCAGGCACATAGAAGGGATTAAATGCTGTCACAATATGTTTTTATTAGTGCCAATACATTTTAAATTTTTAAAACCACATTACCTACTAGAGGTACTCGAAATAGTTCATATGTTCTGCTTGGATAAAGAGTATTTTTAAAGCTATGAAAACTTAAGTATACTGTTGTTTGTTACTACTTTTTGGCAGAATAAAATTATGTTGGCTTTCTTATTTTTCATGATTAAAGACATGATAAATATTCTTACATGTTTTTCTTGGAAAAGTCTTCTATCGCAGAAAGATCAAACAGGTCTGCCAGCTCACTTAAAAATAATTATTAGCACACAGCATTAAGGCAATGATTGAAAAATATTTTATACCCAGGAACCCTTTCATTAGTTTTCCCCATAGGCTAGACATTTCTTGACATTACTAATAATCAGAACTTCTTTCTAATCAGTATGAGAAAAAAGCCCAGTGTCACACAGAGGTGGTATAAAGTGCAGTCAAATGCAGAAAAAATAAGACATTTTTGTAAGTCTGCCTTTTTTTCCTGCACAGTGCCACATTTAGGCTTTGCAATGGTTCACACCTCCACCCTCACACACGCACACTCACTCATTACTTTACAGACCCTTGACATGCCCTGCCACAGCCCCCTGGCTCATCGGATTTCAGTGCACCTGCGGTAAAGAATCCCACACCTATTACCATCATCCCACTTCAGGAGCACCGCACAGTGTCTTTCTGCTTATCTGCCTTTCCGCTTTCTCCAAAGTCATAAAAAGCCATTCAGCCATTCCATTTTGCAGTTACAGCCCGGAATGTGGAAGCGACCAGTGAGGGATGAGAGTCAGCAGATAGATTCTCAGCCTCCCTATTTTTGATTGGGGTCATTTGGAGACACATTCTGTGTATGATTTTTCAGTGGGTCTCCAGAGGGACTGAACGCCAATGTTCACAGTGGTCATCGGATCGTTATCACAAATAATCTTTTTTCCCTTTCTTCTCTCATTTTCTCCACTGCTCCCTCGCTTTCACTTCCTGGGATCATCTTCCAAATAAATTACACCCAATTCCTTATTTCAGACTCTTATTTTAAAGCAACCCAAATGAAAACAATTACTTTTGTGTGTAAGGGTTTAGGGATTTCTACAAGGGAACTGATATATTTAGACCACTAGTATTTCTTGAATACAAATCGTATGTTACATACTTACAACTATGTTACACTGATTTATTCTCAAGGCAAATCTGGGACATGACCATGATCTTCTTTTGCAGGTAGATTAGTGGTGCAGTTAACGATTAGGAAAGCTAACTTTCAAACCCAATTCTGTTGGTTCCAAACTAACGTTCTTTCTACCATATTGAGTCTCAAATTATATTTTCAATAATGCATATTTCTACCAAAGAAATTTTAATAGCAATTCTTATGAAGATGGATAAACAATAGAGATTGTTTTAATAATCTTCAAAGACTAGTGATGTCTAACAACATCTCTAAGGCTCCATATCAAAGGAAGAGCTCCCTCCTTTGAGGAAGCTCCCCTGTTGTTTTGGGTATTTGCCCAGATGTTATTGCTTCTGCTCTGGCTTAATTTCAACTCACATAACTTCAGTAGCCTATATCATTTTCCTTAAAACTCTTAAAACATTTATTATTCTGCTCTTCACAGCCTAGCATGGCAGAATTAGAATCAGTTAGGCATTCTGAAATAGATTAAGGCATAACATTTTGTCGTGTTATATTTCAATAACAATGATTTTCATCTTCATTAACAAAAGAAAGCAGAGAAAGGTTGAAATTTAATTGTAATTAAGTCCTCAAAGTTATATGTATTGTTATGGTGAAATGGAATTTGATTATAACAATATGTTGCATTCTCGGTTCACAGTATTCAGAGATGAAATAGGGCTAGATGTTACATTCTCAGTCTACAGTATCCAGAAATGAAATACAGTGAATGCCTAGAATTTCTGTAAAGAATTTGCAAGTGAATGCATTGCTTAAATCAGCAGTTTGATGAAATGGAATAAATCTGATCTACAGTTTGGATTAGTTTGAATGTAAAGTGATTAAAAATCACAAATAGAAATGGCCTAAATAAGAGAGATTTATTCTTCTTCATGCAAACCCAGTAAGTATTCCAAGAATGATAGGGTGATTCCACAACCACCGAGCATACCCCACCATGTTCAGTGTGACCTTTACACCATGGATATGATCATTACTTTAGTTGTAGTCATAATGCCCCCATTCTAGCTAGCAGGAATAAAGAAGGTCAAAGTAGGAGATACTCCTTCTCTTGGGAGAGTTGGCTTATACTGAAGTTGTACATGACACTTTCGTTGATATGCCACACACCAGATCTTAGTCACCAGACAATCCAGGAAATGTATTCTTCATTCTGGGCATTCATGTGCCCAGCTAAAACCAGAAGTTATGTTACTAAGGAAAGAGAGAGAAAGGGAGAGCAAGAGTGAGAAAGAGGGAGAGAGAGAAATGGATATTAGGCAGAAAGTATCACCTGATACACATAGGTTATAAAGTCAGACAAAATTGAGGCCAATAACTGGCTCTGCAAGTTATGAATTGAATAATCTTGGTCATTATTTAACTTATTTTAGCCATAATTTACTTTACTTCTAAAAATGGGGATTATATGCTTAACCTCACAAGTCATTGCAAGGATTAAATGGGATAATGCATACAAAATGTCTTGCATTGTGTGTAACACATAATTAATACTAAACAGAGAAAGCAGGAAGATTTTAAGCATGGACTCATCATATCAGTCTTTCTCTTTATACATTGCTTGGGTAGTTTGTATAGTTTCAGTTTTGAGTGGGCAGTGGGTAAATTAGGAGTTTAAGTTTGTTTTTGTCTTTTAAGAAGGTAGTTGCAATATTTGAGGAAGAAAGAAATTAGAAAGTAGAAGATTGTTATTATTAATAGAATGTACAAAAGCTCAATCTATTTATCATTTTCACCTAAATAACCACATCAACAATAATAAATATAATGTACTTTAAAACTTAGGAAATGCTTTTATAAACACTATTTTACCCTTCATTCCAAAAATATTCGTATTATAATGATCCTCAATTTTTACAAGTAAATCAACTTAGGTCTAGGCAGATTTGCCCTTTTGCCCAAGGTCATACAATATAAATGGTCTATTACACAAGGAGCATAGCAAGTGTTGTTCACCTGAGGATACCACTTAATAGTGGGACTATCTCTTTACACTCAATTGCATGGCTTGCCCAGGTCTAGTTTCAGGTCATGAGTCTTTTCACCCAATCCCATCTATGTGAGGGCATGGGTGAAGTATGGAAGTATGTAAAGAGATAAGAGGCCAACTGCATTTTTAGAATAGACTTCCTTCTGGAAAAAAGAAATGAATTTAAATTTTCACAGTTCCCAGAGTCATAGTGACAAAATGATTTGACCATATGTCAAAATGAGTCAAATTGATTTCTTCAAACCTATGTTGAAGTTGGATTGAAAAGAGTTTGTTTTATTTGGTGTCTGAGAGTATGAGAGAAATGATACAATGACATGACTTTTTTCTTAAAGAAAGTATAAATGCTTGCTTTAATAAGACTTCACAATATTCATGAAGACCTGAATATTAAATGAAAAACATTAAAATCAGTATCCTATACAGTGAATAAAAATTCTGTAACCTTTAATATTATTAAATATATCACCAGCCACAGTGGCTCACACCTGTAATTCTAGCACTCTGGGAGGCCAAGGCAGGAGGATCACTTGAGGTCAGGAGTTTGAGACCAGCCTAAGCAATAATGAGACCCTGTCTCTACAAAAAATACTTAAAGAAAAATTAGCCAGGCATAGTGGCATGTACCTGCTGTCCCAGCTACTCAGGACACTGAGGCAGGAGGAGCACTTCAGCCCAAGAGTTTGAGGTTGCAGTGAGCTCTGAGGGTGCCACTATACTCTAGCTGGGGCAACAGAGCAAGACTGCATTTTGTCATTTTGGTGCTTCTACTCCTCTCCCTAATTAGAAAAAGACACCTGTTTTTCTTATGATGAAGGATAAGAGTTGGTAAAGCAGAAATTCAAGAAGAGAAAAGTAAATATTGTAGAAAATAGCTTATGACATCTCAAATAAAACAACACACAGGACAGTGTCAAAGAGAGAGAATTTCCTAAATTTTATACATATCTGTACATGTACAGAAATTATAAAAGACTAAGATCACAGGGATTCTTTTACAGGAAAAAGACCTTAGTCATGAGATTGGCTATCCTAACATAGGAGACTACAATATAGGAGAAACAAAAAGGTGCAGTTCACCTCCTCCACTTTCAAGGAGTAGAAGGGACAAGAAGACAAAGAAGTCGAGAGCCAAGGTATTTAACACTCTCTCTCCCTTAAAACCCTCATCACCTCTTTCTAATATCACTGCAGTGATATCCTTTTTTGTACAGCATTTATATATCTCTTTTTCATACTTTTATATTATTACCTATAAATTGCATCTGTTATGAGCAACACAGTATGAGCCACATATTTTTTAATCTAGTTTTTAAATGAGTGTATATATTCAAGTTACTGATAAAGATATTACTGACGTACTTGGAATTTTACCTGCCGTCTTACTTTTTGTTGACCCTTTGTCCCATGTTTCCTCTGTTAACCTTTTCCTCTCCTACTTTCTCTTCTTCATTATTTATTTTTATTAATCCATCCTCCTTTTTACCACCTTGTAAGTTATGAAGTCTTCTATTATTTTCTGTATTTTCCCTAGAGATTGCAACATAGATCCCTGCCTTGATTCTGCTATATCTGAGTACTATTACCACTTCCTTGAGAAAGGAAGAAACTTCGAATAACTTACCTTACTTTACCCTCCTTCTGCTTTTTATGTTACAGTTATTGTCTGTTTTATTCTACATGAGTTTACATTTCAAAATAAATTGCAATCATTGTCTTAGAATCAATGTTTATTTTGATTTACCAACACATTCACACCTTCCATTACTATTTTCTCTTTCCTTTCTGTGCTTCCATTGAGTATCATATCTAATTTGTATGCAGAATTTCTTTTAGGGTAGTTCTGCTATTTATAAATCCTTTTAGTTTTTTATTTTCTAGAAATATTTTTATTCATCTTTCTTTTTTAGGTTACTTTTTTTCTGGTTATATGCCTGCGGCAGTTTTTTTTTCTTTTTTTTTTTCTCACCATTTTAAAGATGTCATTGCATTTTCTTATAGCTGCCATGGTACCTAGTGAGAAAAATCAGATATCAGTGTTATTTTCCCTTTGAAGTTAATACTCCACTTGTAATTTTCTGAATGCTTTAGGAATTCTGTCTTTTTTGTTTTGCGTTATATTATTTTTTTATGTTGAGGTTTACTATGATGTGCCAAGATATGTTTTTCTTTGTATTAATTACTTTCAGTAATTAGTACTTCTTTGCCTTCATCAGTTTGAAAATATTATAGTTACTATTTATTCAAATATTGCTTCTGTCCTGTTCTCTCTCTCTCTCTCTCTCATGGGAATGCAAGAACACACATATGTTAGACTTTTTCACTGAAATCCATATAATTCATATACTTTTTTTTATTTTTCATCACTTTTTACTCATCTTTGGTCAGAATTTTTTTTTTAATTTGCTAATCAGTATTCCAAATCACTGATTTTTTCTTCAACCAAATACATTCTATGGTAAAAATTCCACATTCTGTGTTTCTAATTTTAATTATTAAAGTTTCGAGGTCTAGCTATTGACAAAGATTATAAGCCTGACCGAAATTTAGTCAGTCTCCATGAATGTTTTCTCAGGCCCATCTCTGCACTTCTGTCTACAATCCAGTTTTAGCAAGGAACCCTGCTAAGTCAGTTTAGCAAGAATTTCCCAGTCTTATTATCTGATCACTCTTGATACCTGATTGGGTTCCTTATCATCCACCATTCCATAGGTGATGACTGATCACTTTGTGATTAAATATTATTTCAGTCATTCTACACTTAAGAATGGTGGTAACATCTCTATTTATGCAGAAATGGGATTAATTCTCCCATTTTCATTTCATGATTTATTTCCATTTTCTTTATTTGGAGCCTGTTCTGAATTCAATGAGGAAAATGGAATTCCTCTTGCCATAGTCATCTACATCAGAACTTTAGACTCTGGATTCCTTTGCCCTGATTTATCAATTATCACTTTCTATATTTAGCAAATACTTTAAACATTTTCTATAAATGGATTATCTCCCTCTTGCACTTTTTATTTTAGTGAGTTTGTATCTTTTTATTCCTTTCTGATAATTTTAATAGGATCTCAGAAAAAGAATTATCAACACACGTACACAGCATATCACTTAAACCCATTCATCTAACTATTTCTTGAATGGTCCATGGATCTGAAAATATTAGTGTGTGGCTCATTTTATCCATAGATTTTATATTTTGTGAGAGTAACTGTTTAGAGTTTAATTTCATTTCTAAGACCTGATGGAAGCTTATTTTTTTTTTACATTTTTATAATAGGATGTATAATAAGTACATCCTTTGATAGACCCTATCCAACATTAAAAAACCCTGCAGCGATGTCAGGCACAGAAGTGATGTGAAGCCACCGATGCACCAGAATCGTCCACAACTATGATCAGCTGGAGGTGCACTCCATGACTGTGAAGTCCCTGGGAGAGGCCAACATCTTTCTAGCCTAGATTGACAAGAATCATCCAGGAACTTCTCCTGGTTGATGACATAGAATCTGCCTAATAATCCAGGGATGAACACCCCTGTGTAGTTTTCTGTGCAAGACAGCCTATTTTGAAGGAGAAGGAGATGGAGAAGGCACCCATGTTTATCCAAATGAGAAACCTCCCTGTTGACTTGAAATTATTTCCTCTGGGTCTGGGAAGAATCCAGGTTTGAGCAGACCTCACCCTGCAACTGAAAGTCTCACTGGCTGGTATCAGGCTGTCTAATCCCACGTGAAAATAACCAAATAGTCTACTGTAGTATTTATAATAAAATATGTCTGTTAAAAGGTCTTGTAGTCTATCCCGGAAGGCAAGGATCAGCTCTTTGCTAATTTATTGTGAAATTGTTTATCCTATGTCTGTGATGTGAGCTGAGAGATATCCTTAGTACATATTGTACTGACTGATTTTTCTGAATAAACTCTGTACTTTAAAAAATAATATAAAATAAAATAAAAGCAAGCTTTTAATGAGGAGACTTCTAACATATATTTTTAAGTACTTTGAATTTAGCCTCCTACTATTTTAAAATCCTCTTAAAATATTTCAATTTTTCTCAATTTTAAAAATGGGCAAACTAACATAGAATTTGATCAGGTAGCCAGCACATTAGATAGATAAATGTACTGTATATTCTGCCCTCTGCTCTAGAATTTGAATTACATGTTAGCTATCCGGTTTCATTTTCACTTCAAACATTTCCTGGAGAATAGAATGAAAAGAAGTACTTTTAACTCATGTTATTAATAATAAATTACAATGATGGGGAATTTAGATTAATATCATTGTGAAATATGATGCAGGATGGGGCACAGTTTAATTCAAATATGGTTGCATAATGATTTTAAAATCATCTTACATTTGAATGTGTGATCCATGAATCAAAGAGAATTTCTGACTTGTAAACTAATAATAAATACTTTCCTTATGTCTTTTGTATTTTTATTTTAGCATATTAACAAATATCTCACTCTCACATGAAAAATCCATATTATTTTACACTGGTAGCAAACTGTGTTTTATTTCCCAATGATGAAGTATAACTCTATGAGATGAAATGCCAGCTTCGAGCCAAATATGTACAAGGAACACAATTATTTACAACCAACTTTCCATGTTAATGCACAGATATCCTTCTTTCCAAATGACAAAAAAATAATAACAATAACATTAATGCATTATACTTTCACTGAATGGGAATTAAGATCTTTTCAATAGTTTAGGGAATTAGATCACGGAAATACAGAACACTAACTCCATACAATGAGGTCCCCAAAGTTTTGTGAGTTTTCTATCTAATGGCCAGCACTTACTGAGTGCTTATGCTAAATATTTAACATTTGTTATTTAATTTAATCATTACTACAATCTTAGAAGGTAAGCAATTATCTTGACTCACTTTACAGACCAAAAACGGGTAGGAAATGTTAATTAAATTAGTTAGTAAATCACAGAGCCAGGATTTTATCTAGGATTTTCTGACTTTAGGGTTTATGTTATTAATAATTTATTCTGTAAGTGTTTTCAGAACATCTAGCCATGAGCTAGGAAATTTGCATGGCACTACGGATGCAATGCCAAACAATTCTGATGTAACCCTTGTTCTCAAGCTCTTTTCTTATTCTAGTAAGGTAAGTAAGCATTGGGTAGTGGAGAGGAATAAGCGAACAACTTGTATCCTCTGGCTTAAGCAACACTTGATGGCTTGGGGTGGACTACATGCTCAGATTTAGACATGTTGAATTTGAGATGCCCTCTCAATAGCCAAGTGAAATTTTCAAGCAGGAAATGATATATACTGGTCAGAAACTCAGAAGATAGTTCAAAATGTACAGGTTTTTGACATTTCTTGATTGACAAGAGCATTTGATAAAGAGGAAGCACAGAATGCAAAAGCAGCAGCTGTGCTACTGGACTAAAAGGGCAGCCCTGCCAATAAGACGTAGACCACAATGCAAGCCAAGACGTAGCCACTTTTAGGGAAACCTGAGGGTAAATGCAAATTTCTTAGCTTAGTTGGGTGCAGCAGATTTGGGGGCAGCCATCTGACACGCTCCCATAACAGACTTCAAGTTGTCATGGCTCAGACTTTACTTACAGATCTCATCACAGTAGCTGCTGACAGCATCACAGCATGATACCACATTATGAAACAGACAGAAATTGGCCACAAGCAGCATTTTCATTTATTTAATCATAGCTGGGTATAGAACAAGAAACAAATTCTTGAACAGCACACAAATCTCTGAACCAGAAAAAAGATAGGTGATCACAAAGGAAGTAGAAAATATCAATTTTCTTCTAATATAGCCTTGTTTAATGCCTGAGGCAGATTAGATGCAAGTCTTATTTTTGTGTTAAAGTTGGAAGAACAGTCTTTAAAATATAGACATAAACCTAGGGCAAGGAAAGGGTTTGATCATCAGAGCAGAGAGTACTAGGAGAAAAGTGGATGCCCAAACCAACTTCCTTATTTGCCATTTTTGTCCAGTGTTGGATATATATTTTTTTTAAAAAAGTCTAATTGTTTTTTTAATATACAAAATCATTGCAACACAATAGCATAGTGAAAATTTAGGCTAAAGTAAAGTAATGTTAATACACCACCCTATTAAGCCTCTTCCACATTGCTGGAGACAGTAAAATTACAATATAGTCAATTATTTTTCAAGAATCACAAACTATTGCTTTAGAATTTTATCAATTGTGTTTAAGCCAATAAAGGTAATTTTAAAACATATCATAAGCTGATTTCTCATTATTTTGCACCATCTCTATTCTCTCAAGTTTGAATCTTATTCAAGAACTTTTCCTCTACACATATTTATTCATTAGTAAAAAGTGTTTTTCAACCATGCACCAATCTCATTATTTTTGTATTTTCTAGGTTATATTTGCATGTCTATGTGTTTTTAATTGTTTACAAATCAATAAAGAAATTAGTCTATTGCATTGGTCTAGGAGTCAGGAGTCCAACTTGGAATAATTGCAAAATAGTAGAAAGTACTTTAGAAAGTTAGCAGATATAGACTCAACTGCTAGGTCTCTTAACTATGTGACCATGGGGAAAATTATTAATTATTCTTAAAAATGTTAATAATATCTATCTTTTGGGTTTTAAAAAAATATATAATGAGGCAACATGTGGAGAGCATTTGAAATGTAGTAGGCAATCAACAATATCAGAAAATTTCCCACTCTCAATTTTAGTTCTATAACAAATAAGGTGGGTGATTTTTTTCTTTTATAGAACAGTGGGGTCATTGAGGCATTACAAGTTATAGTGGCAAATACACCCATTTTCCCAACATAGAAATTATATAAAGATTATATGATTAATGGTTAATAAAAGCTAACCCTAAAATAAAGAAAGTCATCAAATAAAAAAACAAAGTCAGAATGAGAAGGCTGGAGTTGATATACAGAACATTTTTTTGACCACAGCGCAATAAAATACAAACCAACAGCAAAAATTATGGGGAAAAGGCTTATATTTGGAAAAAACACATGCACATATGCACACATGTACACACACACACACACTCCTAAGTAATTCACGTGTCAGAAGGGAAATCATAATGGTAACTTAATACTTAGATCTAAAAAACAATAAAATCAATACATAACTTGAGGATGCAAGTAAAATATCTAGTTACATGAAATCGATAGCCTAACGTTTCAATATTAGAAAGAAATATTTGAAATAAATGAGTTATTCACTTAGAAAGTTAGAAAAAGAACAATGAGCAAGACTCCAAAGAAAAAGGCAGAAAACTATAAAGATAATAGCTGAAACTAATAAAACAGAAAACAAAAAAAGATCAGGGAATATTTTTAAAAGTAAAATGAAATAAACAAAACTTTAGCAAGACCAATTAAGTAGAAGTAGGGATGCCACAATAAAGGAGAGAGAACCTAAATATAAATATAGTAGGTAATTGCTACATGGCAATAGCATTTAAACTGTAATACAATAAGTTCGACATCAGGTAAAATAAATATTTTATATAAAATTTTGGTTACCTCAAGAAAAAATAGAAAATGTGAATTAGCTTATAATGATTACAGTATTTAAAGAGAAGTCCAAAGTCTTCCCACATAAAAATCACCTGTCCCACCATCTTATATATAAATTTGATGAAACCTTTAAGTGACAGATAACCTATTTTTTTAATCAAAATGTTTTAGAGAATAAAGAGAAGATGCCAAAAGTGATTTTATGAGCCTAATGATGCCTTGATTTCACAACCAAATGAGACAATACAAACCAAATATAGATAAATCGTATTTCTGAATGTTTACAATAATAACCATTTAGAATTATTTTAAAAAATCAGTCATGACCAAACATAGTTTGTTTCTTGAATCTAGGAAAATTTTTACTTTATAACACATATTAATATTTTCAATAAACTGAAAAATTAAAGAAGAAAATGATATTCTTATCCCAATAGATGCAGAAAATCTAAGTACAACCTCTTCTCATGAAGACCATAAGTGAATGAAAAAATAACAAGTATGGATAGTATAAAAGAAAGCAAAAGATAGTTTCTGGAATGCTAAAAATCACATATGGAGAGTATTAAAAACAAAAAAGGTATATAAATATCAATATAGTACAGATTTCGAAAGTATTAAATAATATTTTCTTCCTTACCTTTTGTGTAAGACAGAAAGAGGAAGGTTATATATGTCAATTTGTTTATTTCTTTTAACCCAAACAAACATATAAAGAATAAGAAACTAAGCAATGTGATCACCTGTAGGGGATGCATGAGAAAAGAGTGGAGGAGTAAGGAATTGGGGGAGACTTCTCTAAAAATTGTAAAATTATAAATTACATTAAAAACATGATGTTTTGCAAACTCTAAAAACTAAGTCAAAAGGATAAAAAAGAATAAACCCTCATTTAAAAAAATATGTATCAGAGACAGGATCAAGATGGCCAACTAGACGCAGGTAGCACGTGCCTCCTCTATGGAGAAGAAGCAGAACTGTAAGCAAATTCTCACATTTCAGACACATTATCCAGGAGGGAACAGCAGGATTCACCAAGGAAGCAATGGGAAGCACCAAAAGTGGTTAAAGAGAGGGTTCAGGGCAACTTGCCCAGCCAGGGACTAGCTAACAAACAGGAGAAGCTCCTGGATGTGATGAAATAGCAAAAGGGAAGCCCCCAGGGTTCCACTGTCTGAGGCAAGCTTTTATGATCTTGGCTACTAGAGGACCCCTGACCCATGCAGGTCTCAGGCCTAATGCAGGGAGCTGAGCTACCTGGAGACTGCAGAAAGGGAACTCACATGGAATCCCACAGGTATCTGAGCAGCTTGAGCCGGGCACCACTTTGAAAGCCTACTTACTGGGAACCCATGGGTGCACTTGCAGCAACTGTGCAGCTCCATGTAGGGATAGAAGAGCCCAGGTATCCCCAGCCACCCCAAGAAAGGTCTCCAGCACCCTGTTGTGGGCTGCAGCTGAGACTGAGACATGAGCAGACAGCATTTTCTACGGTTTCTTACCCATGCTGCCTGCGTGGGTGGGGTCCCAGCCTTTTCAGTCCCAGGTCCAAGGCACCATTTTGTGAGTCTAACATTGGACAGTACCCTGCCCTCAGTCTGAATTCAGGCTGACGAAGCCCTGCCCAGCTGAGGAGGGACAGGGGAGCCCAAGCTCTCCTGCCTACTCCTGTGACAATTTCCACTGACCTGCTACAAGCAGCAGTGAGACTGAGACTTGAGCAAATGGCACTCCACCCAGCATCTTGCCCAGACTGTTTGCCTGAAAGAGGCTTAACTCTCTCTGGTTACAGGCCCAATATATCATTTTGAGAATTTAAAGCTGGGCAGCCTGGGAAGAGACATGGAGACAGAGACCTCTCCTCCCGCAATTACCAAATGCTGTGGACTTAGTCCCCTCTGCTTCCAAGTATGAGCTTTTGGTATGCATGAGCTGTGGGATGGCCAGTTCTAGTCTTAGGGAATGAGTAAACAACCAAGAGTACTCTGCTTACCAGGCCCAGGTTCCACAGGAAGGGTGCTGCTTATTCCCATCTCTTCACAGACAGGCAGTGTTTCTGGAGCTTTCCTGATGCAGGAATCTCAGCCCCCGGGCCTTTACATCACTGTATCCACAGCCGGTGCTCTCCAGCACCCAGTCTGACTGGAGCAGCCTTGGGGGACCAGTGGGTCCTGAGGCAACTGTGGGTCTCCTGAAGCTTGGGCAATCAGGATGGGCCACTTCCAGCTGAGAGGAGAATGCAGCACGCCAGAGGCCAATTATGACAAAGGGCACCAGCTTTCCACCATTTGCAGCCTTCTCCTCCATTCCTTCCCTACTCATTGCTACAGAGGCAGCCAAGGCTGTTTCTACTCAGGACTGATGAGGGTGCAACAGGGGAAGATTAAGTCATAGCACCTGGTAATGGCTACTTCACCTCTGACAGAGTACCTATCATACACCATACTCCATACTTCATGGAGCTTGGGGCTCACTCATTTCCCTCTCTAAAGCCACAGCAAGCACTTTCATGTTCCCCAAGGACTAAAGCTACCACCTCCTCTGAGGGAGAACAGGACTAGCAGTACTTTCTCTGAGCTGCCTATCTGTTATGTGAGGAGCCTGCCCACCCCAGAGACAATTCCCTGACACAACCACACCTCACTGGAGTATTTCAACCACAGCCATAGCCAGTCTGGTAGCCCTGCACACAGTGGGTTGAGCACAATGAAGTGGATTTCATCCCTGAGATGCCAGGATGGTTCAGCATATGCAAATCAATAAATGTGATTCACCACATAAACAGAAGCAAAAACAAAACCATATAATCATCTCAAGAGAGGCAGAAAATGCATTTGATAAAATCCAGCACCCCTTGATAAAATGTGTGATAAAAACCCTTAATAAACTAGACATTGAAGAAGCATACCTTAAAATATTAAAAACCATATATGACAAACCCACAGCCAACATCACACTGAATGGGGAAAATTTCAAAGCATCCCCCCTAAGAACTGGAATGAGACAAGGATGCCCACTTTCACCATTTCTATTCAATATATTACTGGAAGTCCTAGCCAGAGAAATCAGTCAAGAAAAAGAAATAAAGGGCGTCATATTGGAAAACAAGGAGTCAAACCATCCCTGTTTGCTGAAGATATGATCTTAGACCTAGAAAACACTGAAGACTCCTCCAAAAGACTCCCAGGATTGATAAATGAGTCCAGTAAAGTCTCAGGTTACAAAACCAATGTACATAAATCAGTAGCATCTATATACTAATAACAACCAAGCTGAGAATCAAATCAAGAACTCGATTCTTTTTATAATATCTGCAACAAAATTAAATATCTTAAAATATACTTAACCAAAAAGGTGAGAGACCTCTATAAGGAGAACTGCAAAACACTGCAGAAAGCAAGTGCAGATGACACAAACAAATGGAACACCATTCCATATTTATGGACTGGAAGAATCAATATTGTTAAGATGCATACTGCTCAATTGAATCTATAGATTTAATGTAATTCCTATCAAAATATGAATGGCATTTTTCACAGAATTAGAAAAAGCAACCTTTAAATTCATATGGAATCAAAAAAGGGCTCAAATTGCTAAAGCAATCATAACCAAAAAGAACAAATCTGGAGGCATCACATTGTCTGACTTCAAATTATAGTACAAGGCTATAGTAACAAAAAAAGCATGGTACCTGTATGAAAGCATACACATAGATGAATGGAACAGAATAGAGAACCCAGACATAAATCCAAATACTTACAACCAGCTGTTCATCGACAAAGCTGACAAAAACATACACTGGGGAATGGACACCCTATTTGATAAACGGCGCTGGGAAAATTGAATAGCCTCATGCAGAAGAGTAAGACTGGATTCCTATCTCTCATCATATACAAAAATTAACTCAAGATGTATAAAAGACTTAAATGTAAGATCTGAAACCATAAAAATGATATATGAAAATCTATGAAAAACTATGCTCAACATTGCCAAGGCAAATAATTTATGACTAACACTCCAAAGCAATTACAATAAAAATAAACATGAATAAATGGGACTTAATTAAACTGAAAATCTTCTGCACAGCAAAAGATACAATCAACAGAGTAAATAGACAATGTATGGAATGGGAGAAAAGATTTGTGAGATGTACATCTGACAAAGGACTAATATTCAGAATCTATAAGGAACTCAAACAAATCAGTCACGAAAAGAAAAAAAAATAACCCTATTAAAAAGTTGTAAAAAGACATGAACAGACATTTTTCAAAACAAAAGGAACAAATGTCCAACAAACATATGAAAAATGCTCATCACTAATCATTAGCGAAATTCAAACAAAAACCACAATGAGATACCACCTTACCCCTGTCAGAATGGCCATTATTAAAAAGTCAAATAACAATAAATGCTACCAAGGATGTGGTAAAGAAGGAATGCTTATACACTGTTGATGGGACTGTAAATTAGCACAACCTCTGTGGAAAATAGTATGGACATTTCTCAAAGAAATAAAAGTAGATTTACAATTTGATCCAGCAATCCTACTACTGGAGATCTACCCAAATGAAATGAAGTCATTTTATAAAAAAGACACCTGCCCCCACATGTTTATTGCAGCACAATTGACAATTGCAAAGATATGGAAACAACCTAAGTGCCCACCAGTGGACGAGAAGATGAAGAAAATGTGGTATTTATATATCATGGAATACTACTCAGCCATCAAAAAGAGTGAAATAACGTCTTTTGAAGCAACTTGGATGGAATTAGAGGTTATTATTCTAAGTGAAGTAAGCAAGAAACAAAAAAACCAAACACCACATGTTCTCACTTATAAGTGAGAGCTAAGCAGCGGGTATGCATAGTCATACAGAGTAATTTAATGGACAATGGAGACTCAGAAGGGGCAGGGTGGGTGGTAGATGTGGGATGAAAAATTACCTATTGGGTACAATGTATACTTTTCAGGTGATAGGTAGACTAAAAGACTAGGCTTCTCCATTATGCAATTCAGCCATGTAAGAAAAAAAACCCACTTGTACCCCTTAAATCTATTTAAATAAAAAAGAAATATTAATAGAATAAGTTTGGTATCAAATTTATAATCACATAACCTAGTACTCTGCCTGTACACTTTAATCGAAATATGTTCTATGGATAAAAAATAACTTAGTGTCCTTAGACATTGATAGTTCATTGTGGATAGTGGTATTGGTACAGTAAACCTGGAGCTGTTTTAGAATTGAACATTGTAGAATTGAGCAAATAAATAAATGTGTTGACATTTTTGGGAGCCCAGGTTTTCACTAAGGAAGAAGCAAGTTATCAATAAGAAGTATAAGATGAGTTAGAAGCTGTAATACTAGTCTGTTTGAATTGGTAATATTGGTATAAATTCATTTTATACCTATGTATTTATATATATATATGTATAATATCCACATTGAAAAGTCTAGAAACAATAATGTCAAAGTAGCACCATTTGTCACTTAAAAAGTCCTTGGAGAGTAGTTGATTCTAGATTATAGGTCTGGGACAAGGAAAGTGTAATACTAAATTAGTATATAGTTTTGTTCCAGAAAGTAAGAAAAATCTTAAAGACTAGCAGGATTATATCAAAATTAAATAGACCTAAGATGGAAAAGGTTATGACAGTTCATTCTACTAGGGCATATTTATTATACCCCAGGGCCTGGAAGAAAAAAAAATGACTAAATAAAGATGAAGAAACTCATCAAACAATGTGAAGTTCTTCCTATAATGAACTCTTCATTCTTTCTCTGAATAGTTAAATAAGCTTTATTAGTAAAATACATTCATCTTCTTTCACTTTTCTTAATGACTGCTGGAGGATGTAAATGTTCACATCACTTTGACAAAGATACTCTGTGTCAGGGTGGCAGTGTTTCTAAACAATGGAGATGTTCCCTGAGCTGGTTCTTTTGTTCAAAACCAAAGCATTCTACATTAAAGGGAGAAACTGTTGAGCTCATTACTCCAAGATTTGTGCCTCCTAATATGTTTCATTCTATTTATTATGTTACAAGGATAATGTAATATCAAAAAAGTTTATTTAGTGCCTACCAAGTATAAAATACTGCATTATATTCTCTTATGAACATCCTTATGATAAGATATAAAATCCACCCATAATATAGTCTATAATCTAGCAGAAGATAAAAGACACATAAGGAACCTATGGGAAAAAAAAAACAACACCACAGCAAACAGATCCCTGTGATAGAGTTCAATAAACAATTGTTCATTCATAAACAATTTTCTACAGGAAAAGGGGATATAAAAGTACGGTGTTAATAATTCTGAAAAATAAAAATTTTGAAAAACATTTAACTAAAGCAATAAACTATGTTGTATCTTAGTGGGAATTTAACATTTTATATAATTTACATATATTCTTCCTCTGAAAATATGACTTCAAACAGTATATTCATCAAGTCCAAGCAGGAAATGGATGGCAGATGTGTATTCAAACTTGATATATGAAAGGAGTTTTTAAAATTTTACTACAAATATGTGGGTAGTTCAGGGAAACCAGCAGATAATATTGAGAGTATCATTGCTATTTCTGCCCCTAAGATTAATTTATTGTCCTTTTTCCAAATAAAATTTTGTATTTCCAAAACAGAGGACACAAAAATTCCCATCAACTATTGCATAATCATGAGATCATTTCAATTTGCTTAGATTTCTGTCCGAATCAAAAAAACATTACCTGCCAACAATGCTCTTTATATAAGATAATACAGGAAATGTTAGTGGAGGGAAGAAAAATAATTAACATAAAGCAAATGTGCTTCAGTACCTGCTTCTGTAGCTGATCATAAAAACTAAGTTAATCACAACTACATACTTCTAGTCTCCATTCCACGTAATCCTTACTCTCTCCCAGTACTTTGCTTTAGTTTTTCATTGACAAGAACAATTTTTCAAGAGAATACTAACAGCTGTCTCAGTGAATCCTCTGTGTTTTAGAAATAGTCTTCCTCTGCCTCATTGTATAGCAGAAACCACATTTCCACTCGTTAATAGACGTGAGCACCTTGACTCCTTCTTTAGCCACTGGTCCAGAAAAACGAGGAGCTCAAAATTGCAGGTGGCATTCTCGCCTTCTAAGTAAGTAGAACGATGACTGTGTCCTCTGGTGAAAAATAAAAAATAGAAAACCTCCCTTGTACACAAGGACCTTCACACTGACCAATGCCTAAAGAAGTGGAAGCAGGAAGCAAACATCTGCAAGCATGTTGTTATTTTATTTAGAGTGGTCACATGTATTTTCATCCCTCGGTTTCCAACCTGTGCATTCTGGCTATGAGGTAACTGGTCACTAGTCTAAGACATATTACTGAGCATTTTAGGATAGCATAGCTACCTCATAATATTATCTCCCAGCCGATGCCATAACGAAGTCTTCAACAATCCATTCCATTGTTATGTCCATCTAGCTGCTTCTTACTAATGGAACACAGAGAAAGACTAATGAATACTACAGCTGTGAGCCACTGCCATAATTCCTTGGCCAGAATCATTGTTTTGTGAGGTACGATGGCAATGGATGACACATTCATTCAAATATAATGACACAGAACATTATATTTAGACAGCAAATATCTACCAGGAATATCTTTGTACTCTGTGAGGATATGTTATCATCCCTTCTATATGGACAGGGTCTAATGTAATCATCATTATGAGGAACTCATTGGGAATCCACAGAAAATGGTGACATATTGCACATTTGGCCTTGGTCTCTTTTGTTGGAAAATTGGACGCTCAGAAGTAGTAGTAGCCAAAACAGCTTCAGTTCCACTGGAAACAGAAATTAAATAAAATGGCTGTAAGGTAGGAGGTTTATTTGGGAGGTGCGGGAAAAACAAGCCGTGGAATGGTGAAGGGATACAGAGAATAGAAGGCAGCTGCCAAGGACTGAGTTGCTAAGTCAGCTACTGTAAAGGGCAAGGGAAGCTTAATTCAAAGAGAAACTCTCAGAAAAAGTGTAAAGCATACACCTTACAACCAACCTGTATTAACATGAGGGAGCTAAGGTATTTATACATTAACTCAGATCAAGCATTGGTTGAAGTCTGCTCCTAGTGGTAATAATTCCCAGGCAATTCTGGTCTGAGACATGCATGGAAAAGAATGGCCAGAAAAAGAATGCATAGGCCCCAGCACAGATGCTTGCAGTTTGCTCAACTAAACACACTGAAAAGGTGGGGCTCAAGGCATATTGACAGGGCACCGGCAGCAACTTCTACAGCCTTAATCTCGGCCAATATGACGACTTTGTATATAGACCCATTGAGCAAGTATCAGGGGCTGAGGGCTTGGGAAGATGACATCCACAAAACAATTTAGCATGTTTACCTGGTCATTCAGAGTCTCCTCTAGTATAAATGTCCTTTGGTGACATTTAGGTAGGATACAAATATGTCCAATCTGAGAAGTCCGTTCACATACTTCTCCTTGAGACCTCCTTGCCACCAATTTTCCTATCTTGATCTTTACAAGTTCCTCACCAGTCAGATGATTGACACTGGTTCATGAGACAGAGTAATGCCCATCTCAGTCAATCATTATTTCCCCATGAAGTAGACAACCAAGTGTGACTCCCAGAGATACGCCTACTGGAAATCAACTCTTTGCAGGGCCATTCCTGGTATGGATATAAGGAAATAACCCTCCACTTCTGGCAGGTGTCCGCGAACCCTACAAATCCATTTGTAACTCAGTTTTGCACTTTTCCTACCCATTAACACAAGATAGGGAAGTCCTCATGAGATGTAGCTTGGGGGAGAGCTTGTAAAGCAGTGGTGCCTGGGGTAGCTGTGCCTGCTTGTGCCATTTCCTGGAACCTTTTGCACCTGCTTGGGTAGTGACTCCTGTATTGTATTTCTATTTTACAATGAAATAGAAAAAGTACATGTCAAATTGTAAGGTTCAATGAATTAGGAAGACACATTTCATGGTGATTAGTTTGACTCAAACAGTTATTCGGTGCAGTCAGTCTTTTAGCTGCTCTACACATTCAATTGCTTTCAAGTTAAGAGCATGTTGTCTGAAGAAAACAAGACTTATTCCAAAACCCTAGGGATTTTATTAGTGATTACCAGAAGCTCCATACAGCACCTCTGTTGGCCACAGACTTTTTCAATATATTTGGGAGTGCTGAGTCATAAGGACCCAAGAAGCAGGGCAGCTTGCACTACAGCCTGGACCTGCTTTTTAAGTTTTGTTTTGTGCTGGCCCTACTCAAAACTGGCAGCTTACAGGCAAATATTGGCAGGAAACTGGAGGAGCCTACAGAGCTGGTGAGATGGCGGACACAGTGTGGGGAAGCAATGCTCAGTAGATTTAGGGCATCCATGTGATATTCACATAGCAATTTCTGCTAATCAACAGATAAGAGCAGATGCACTGCTACTTTCTTTTATAACAAAAAGTGATTTTATTGGCAATTTAAAATTCCTCACCCAACTTGCCAGGAATAGTTATAAAAGTTGGATTTAAAAAGAAATACCTAAGCCCTTTGAAGTCATAGCATTGGAGAGCAACCATGACCTTCAGATTTTGATGATTCAGGATCCCAGGGGGAGAAAAAAAAAAAATGGAAGCACATTAAAGTTAGCTTGACTTTCTCTATTGATATTTCCCATAAGGTCATATGCCACACAGATATAAGACATAGAGCCCACAGAGACAGTAAAGGACTAGGGCTTGCAGCTGTCTCATATGGCCAAGAAGATAAAAATTAGATCAGACAGGCCACTAAGGAGGTTGACCCTTGTTACTTTGTTGTATAATAATAATCAATGAAGATAATGACATTATGGAGTAAGTGGCCCTCATTCTGTCAATCAGGAATCAATGTAGGAATTCTGTGGTTCCCAAGTATGTATATTTCTATTACACATTTTGAAAATGGAGAAATAACTACAATGTAGTCCCTGGTCCCACACAACCCTGTGAGACAAAACTGGGCCAAAACTCCATCCATCCTCTGATCTCCAAAGGGCCCTACAATATCTGGTAAATGACCCATAGAGGAATTCTGGTTTCTAGTGACTAAAATACATTAAGGTCTGAATCTCTAGCTTTCTCCAGGATAAAGTCATCCTAGTAAATTGCTACAGGATACTTTCAGGAAGGTTTACATCTGTTCAAAGAATATAGTTCAGTCACATATCTTTAGGCCTAAGGGTTTATATTTTATGACTAGTTTAATTAATTTAATTATAAATGTTATTATCATAGACTTTATTTTTTAGAGCAGTGTTAAGTTCACAGGAAAATTGGGATGAAGGTACAGAGAATTCCCATACACCCCTTACCCCACACACAGGCCAGGACCTCCTCTATTATCAACATTCCCTACCAGAGTGGTACATTTTTTCCAACTGGGATGAGCCTACACTGATACATTATTATCACCCCAAATTTATAGTTTACAATAGGGTTAACTTTGATGTTGTACATTTTATGGGTTTGCAGAAATTCATAGTGACATGTATCCACAAGTAGATTGTCATACAGAGTAGTTTCACTTCCCTAAAAATCCTCTGTGCTCCATCTATTCGTCCTTCCCCCACATCCAACTCCTGGCAACCCCTGATCTCTTCACTTCTCCATATCTTTGCCTTTTCTAGAATGTCATACAGTTGGAATCTTATAGTATATAACCTTTTCTGATTGTCTTCTTTCACTTAGTAGTATTCATTTAAGTCTGCTTTTTGTCTTTTCATGACTCGATAGCTCATTTTTTCAGTGCTAAATAATATTACATTGTCTGGATGAACCACAGTTTATTTATCCATTCACCTACTGAAGAACATCTTGGATGCTTCCAAGTTTTAGGAATTATGAACAAAGCTGCTATAAATATCTGTGTGCAAGTTTTTGTATGGAAATAAATTCTCAACTCTTTAGGTAAATACCAAGTCATATGGTAAGACTATGTTTAGTTGTATGTAAAACTGCCAAACTGTCTTCCAAGGTGGCTGTACCATTTTACATTCTCATCAGCAATGAATGAGAGTTCCTGTTGCTCCACATCCTTGCCAGCATTTGGTGACAGTATGCTGAATTTTGACCATTGTAATAGGTGTGCAATGATACCTCATTGTCATTTTAATTTGTATTTCCCTGATGACATATGATCTGGAGCATCTTTGTTTATGCTTTTTTGCCATCTGTATAGCTTTTTAAAGAGGTGTCTATTAAAGTCTCTGTCCTTTTTTTTTATCCAGTTGGGTGTTTTTAATTGTTGAGTTTTCAGAGTTTTTAAATATATTTTAATTAACACTGCTTTATCAGATCTGTCCTTTGCAAATATTTTCTCCAAGTCTTTGACTTGTCTTTTAATTCTCCTGACAGTGTCTTTCCCAGGTCAGAATTATTTAATTTTAATAAAGTCCAGATTATTGATTCTTTCTTTCATGGATCATGACTTTGGTGTTATATTTTAAAAAGTCATCACCAAATCCAAGATCATCTAGATTCTAGACACAAACTCTACATCCTTCACAAAAGTTAAGTCGAAATAGAATATAGTTAATAACGATGTATTTTGAAAATTGCTGAGAGAGTAGATTTTGTGTTTTCACCAGAAAAAATGGTATTCGAGGTAACACAATTGAGCCATTCTACATTGTATGAATATTTCAAAGCATCATGATGTACATGATAAACATGTACAATGCTTATTTGTCAATTCAAATAAACAAATACTAATAAATAATGGATCATAGACCTAAATGTAAAATGCAAAACTATAAACCTCCTAGAAGATAACCAAGGAGAAAAATTTTATATTTTATCATACAATGAAATTGACTTTACACGTACAGTCCCATGAATTTTAATACATGTATAAATTCATGTAATCACCACTGCAATCAAGACACAGAACAGTTCCAGCAGCCCAAAACACTCTTATACCATCCCTTTGTACTCGCACTAACTCTCCATCTGTGGCAATCATTGATCTGCTCTCTATCACTATAATATTGCCTTTTCCAGAATGTTTTATAAATGGAATCATATAGCATATAACTTTTCAAGACTCATTTCTTCAAATTAGCTTAAAGATTTTGAAATTCATCCAAGTTGTTACGCGTATTCCATTGTTTTTTATTGCTAATTAGCATTCAATTGTATAGAAATGCCAGGGTTTATTTATCTATTCACCTATTAAAGCATATTTGGGTTGTCTCCAGTTATTAGAAATTATTAATGAAACTTCTATAAATATTTGTGTACAGATTATGCGTGAACATGTTTTCATTTCTTGTGAGTAAACAGAGATAGGATTTCTAGGACATACGGTAAATATTTAATTGTATAAGATAGGACATATGGTAAATAAATATTTAATTGTATAAGATAATGCTAAATGGTTTTTCAGAGTGTCTGTAACATTTTGCATTCCCACCAATAATGCATAAGAGATCCATTTTCTCTACAAACTTGTTCACATTTGGTATTGTCAAGATTTTTTTTTTTTTTTTTAGCCATTGTAATAGATGTGTAGTGTTACCTCACCATGGCATGTTTTATTTTTCATTTCCCTAATGACTAATTATAGTGAAATCTTTTCCTGTGCTTAACTGCCTTCTATATATAATTTTTTTACTGAGGTATCTGTTTAGGTATTTTGCCTATTTTTTCACATCAAGTAGTAAGCTTTCTTACTGT